>JABFQA010001858.1:0-12526 GCA_022817065.1 Probaryconus sp. ZL-2020 | reverse complement strand
ATGATATACTTTATCCACATTTATGAAAAACAAAAAAAAATTTAATTCGATAAATCTGGAAAAATATTTTTCAATTTTTTAATTGTCGTTGGTACTTTATTATTTATCTCAATTCATCATAAAGTGAGACGTGTTAAACTTTTGCATGCGTTGAAAATATTTTCTTTCTTCCTCGTAAGTAGTTAAATAGAAATCGTCTAGTATTCCTCGAGATGTAATGAAACACAACTAATGATTTACATGTAACCCAAGATATAGTGATAATGACTTATTTGCAAATTACAAGTAAATCATTAGATTTAGCTACACACTACAAAATTCAGTACAAGCAGATTTCTAACCGAGTTCCAACTTTACACACACATTTCTGTACGAGCAATAATTCTGCGCGTGAAATTTTAAAATTTGCTTTTCAACGAATTATCTTTCTTAATGTTTGAAAATGATCTAAAACAATAAATAATCTTAAACAAATAATAATTTTATTTATTTTGAACTGTTTTATGATTACAGATAAGCACGAGCTTCCTTGCAAATATATTAGATACAATAGTCTTGAAGACATAAAAGCTAAGGAACTTGGTCAAGGATTTGAGCAACTTGATTTCACACCTGCCGTTGTATCCAAAATGAGGTAAAGACTTTAATTATTATTAAATGATATAGAAGAATAAGAATTGAATAAATGAATGTGTGTATGATTGTGTGTGTGTGATTGGATGTAAAAAATTCTGTTATGGATGGAATACCTCGAGAAATACACTTTCAATTAATAAATTCCAATTATCTTTCACCAGATATTTATAACACGTTTATTTACAATAACATTTTTTGTAGAATTCTGACATTCTTGCAATTTCATTAATTAGTAAATGTATAGTTCATCCGAATAAAACAAGACAAACAGATGTTCCAATCGTCTAAATTTTAATTGAAATTAAAAAAAAAAACATTGTTAGATTCGTCTGCATTTTTTTTCATTTTTGCATTGTTAAAATGAAAATGTAAAAAGATAGACAATTTAACTGAAACATTCAATTTTTATAACGAATGTAGAATGCATAAATGTTTAGTTTTCTACTTTACACCGAATCCAATAATTTATATTTAATTTCATACAGTTTGGTCCAAACGAAAAAGAAATTTCATTCGCCTTCATAAACAGTTCTTTATTTCGTTGTCATCTTTTTCTTTTCTTATTACTTCAACACTGTTTCAAGAAGAACAAGGACGGCAGAGATATCCCGCGCGGTTTCCAAGAATAAACGCGAATACGCATCGTAAGCTCATAATCCTAAAACAAAACTGCGACAAAGAAACAAAGGAGTTCCTCCTGTCGGCTCATCTTCCTTCTTTTGCGAAATTTGTGATGGTCCGAAAACTATATGTAGACTTTACTATCCTTGCCAAGACTTGCCAAGACTCCGGCTCTAAAGATCAAAATAAGTTTCAACTTACTTCATTGAAATTCAGTTGTTAGAAGTTACTTATTTTTATCATTTAGTTCAATAATATAACAATGATATAACTTCTTTTTATACGATACCTTTGAAATATTCCTTAATAATTTCTTTAATTATTTTTCAAATCAATAAACTTTTATTCGCGAACAATAAATACGTTTTATATATTAACGTAGGTACTAAGAATTGCGAGGAATTTAATAAAAATGACATAAAATAATATATGAAGGAAGTCGTTTCTAAATTATGTCTTTATATAGAGTAATATAACTCTAATAACTTTATGATGTTTCTTTAAAAATTCTATAGCAATATGTCGTGAAATCTTGCGACTTGAGTTTAATTCAGTTTTCGATGTAATGCAATATTTAACATTTTTCCTGGCAGTTTAACGGGTTTCTAATGAACAGGTTAAAGAATTATGTACCTGTGATGATTAAAATCTAAACTGAATTACGTAGCTCTCATTCGCACGGCTCATAAATTTGAACAGGAAATAAAAATAAGTCCCGAAATTGTCGCAAGTATAAGAACATTTTTGAGATAAAGGACAGAGAATTACGATATTTCAAGAGTCCATTCTTCACCTCTATGTTCTCTTTAAAGGTAGTATCCTCTCCTAGAAAAGTCCTTCTCATATCTCTTTTGGCTAAGACGATGGTGCGCTATCGAGGATTGTAGTTTAGAATCTTTAGGAAAGAATGAGAGAGAGAGAGAGAGAGAGTGAGAGAAGTAGATATCTTAAGGGATGAAAGGATTTGGATTCGACGTATTTTGACTGTAATCCTTACTACCCTACCTTACCTTGGACCAAATACTTCCTTCAAGGAAAGTTTGGGAAAGAAATCTAGAAGTTGCCGAACGCCTCTCTCACTCTCTCTTTCTCTCTCTTCATTTCTCGCTTCATTTTATATGAAAAAAAGGCCTTACTCCTTTTGGGAAGCAATACGTTTGAAGTCATAGAAAAAGATAGATTTACCTGACTGTATCACTCTTATTATTAAACACCAATTTTAGTCAGCGTTATTTCACATCATTTCGCATTATACAAAATGTACTGAAATAAATATAACAGTGATATAGTCTGTTTTGAACAGAGAAACTACATCTGAAATTTCAACAGCTAGATATATTAAGTGGTTAGTCAGGAACATATTTCTTAACCAACTCTTCGCGGTACAAATCATTGAATGGTGAGCGAGGGTTTACTCGCGTTTTAGGTATACGTCTTCGTAACGGCCAGTCACATATTTCAGACCCTGTTCTTGTTCATACTTCGCTTTTCACTGCCTACCTATTTTTCTTACATTTTAATGAGAATTTACAACGTACCTGAGAAAGCTTTTCATGTGTACCCAAACATGAATTTCCATGTACTAAACGATTGAATGTAAAGACGAGAAAGGAAAATTGGTTGTGCGATTTCATTTTTAATAAATGATGTATAATTTGACTTAATGATTGAAAAAGCTCACGAAACGAAAAAGAAATATGACGGAAATAGCATTTTATGGAAAATGATTAATTTGAAATTAATATTAAGATTGACTTTAAATGTATTAAAGTAATCAGCGTTATTCACATTTTGCCATTCGATTCGAACTGAAATATGAAATAATGAAATGATTTAATTTTTTTTTGTTCATTTGTCCACTCATCAAAGTATAATGTTTGCCATGAAGAAACAACGTTCTATCAAAACGTCGTCATCATATATCCCGGCAAATGAACTCATATAGGAACGTATAACGTCCGGGGAATATTCTGCTGTGTTTCTTTCTGTATGCAGTGCAAATCAAACAAGTCATTCTATATATACGATACTCATATTTCAGAAATTACTAATGTCCTGTTCTTAATTACCAATAGACTTTATGACAAAAAAATGTATGTACTTTCTGACGTATTAAAACGGAAACTGAAAAATTAACAATTTTCAATTACCGCGTTTACTCGTTGGAATTTTAAAATTAATCATTTTATTATCATATGAGATAATGATATTCGATAACAAAATTAATTCGCATCATTGTCCGATTACATTTATTGCCACGATTCACAACTGAATCTTTTATAAGTGAATTTTAAAGTTTACTTTAAAAATGTAAGTTTGGTGCTTTGGAAACCACGTCAAGACAAATTCCAAACTTTAGCTCTTTTGGAAATAGGTCTCAAATAAGCTACAGCATTTTGCACTACTGCGAAGGATTGAAATTGATGAGGATAGAACGTCGATAACATGTTGACTGACAGAGTGAACTAATCGTCAAACTATTTTCCGCGGTAGATCTTTCCGTCTCATGAAAATGGTCACGTATTATGCTGTGATTTTATCAAAGTACGAAACGGTGACAATTTTGTGACTGCACCTGTTGCGTCATCGACTAGCGAAAGTATGTTTCGCTTTTGTGTCATTAAAATGTCTCGACTTGCATTCACATGTGATTTCAGAGAATTATTTCTTTTTCTATATTTTTACGTTTTTTTGCAATGTAGTTTATATGCAAATTACTCGAGAAAGTCTCGATAAATGTAAGGACCATTCAATAACTGACGAATAATTTTACACGATTTTATACCAGAATAAAAATTAATACAGAGAGAAGTATTGTAACATTACATGACAAGTGGAAAGAAATAAAGCTTCTGAAAAACGATCAATTTAGTCTTGTATCTGTTATTTTAATACGTACTGATGCTTTAATAGTTTCTGTTTCGTTCTGCATAAAAATAGAAGTACCTTTCACCAGTGCAAGCGTATATAAGTAATTGAACAGAATTGCTAACAATCCAATAGTGGGCACTTTTCGTATATATCCAGTATAATGCACATACAATCTCCGTGAAGTTTTATTTTTACGAGATACGCAATTCATTTAAAACTGAATCACATTAACAATAATACATTGGTCTCAGAACTATGTTTTGCTTCGTAATTCTGTCATACACAGATTTTTCTGGATAATAAAAGCTTTAACCTATTTTATTACTTAATAAATGTTCTATTTCTTTTCCTGATTTTTATATTGTTTCAGATCTTAAATTACTATATTTATTGCAAACATAAAATGTTGTTCATTTTTTTTATAATTATGCTCATAAAGATTAAAGAAATAATGTTTGCGTTGTTTTGTAGAAAAGAAAAAAAAATGTAGTCGAGCACGCGACATAATTTTTTCTCTGTTAAAAACTTTATTGAATAGTTTTTTCACGTAAATTTATGTATTTTTCTGATATATTTCCTTAATATATTGAAGAAGAATGATATTGCGGGACAACATATTTTGCTTATCTATAAAAAGCTCAGTGGTGTGGTAATAAAGAAGCATTTGCTTGTAAGAAAAAAAAAGCATTCAGATAATAGCCCACAGCGATAAGAGCATTAAGCTGTTCGATAAGCAATTTGCTTAAATTTATTGTACAAGCACTACAAAAGAATACGTAAAAATTGTATGTAATATATAAAGACCACGCAGCTAAGATATTGGAATAAGTTTGCTGTATTAATATGAAAGAACGGGAAAAAATGTTCAACTTATGATTTACGACAAAAATAAAGCAATACAAAATCATCTTTTGACAAAGTGGAAGAATCTGCTTTTTCCATATATCTACATTTATCTTGCAGAACGGAATAATCATTTTCTCTTTTTAAATTGTAATTTGTTACGCTACATTTTTAAGATTATTAATTGATAGAGATTTTTTAATTGAAATCAGTGTTATTAGTTTTTTTTTTCATTAATTACTTTAATTCAAAATGTATTATATCCTTAATTTAAATTTACTAAATAATATACAATTTAAATATGCAGTGTATATTCATCCTTTTTAAAAATGCACGACATTCTGAATAGGGCAATTTATTATTACGTAAAAAGCTTTTAGTTTAATTAAATAATGCTGTATAATCCATTATGCGATTGTTGTAATCTATTTTACCTGATTTCAGTTCAACATCCTCGAAATACCTTATTTACCATGATCATGTCTGTTTGATGTACTTCAATGTTAATAACTTGAGGGTAGATTTATCAGACTTCAATATGTTTATCATTAAAGCGTCTAATAAGCATCAGTCGTTTGATTAATTTCAATTTTTTAAATTCATTTGAAATTAAAAAAAAAAAAACATCATATCCATGAATAAAACTGTCTGACCTTTGAAACTGGCATCGCTCTTAACTTTCCATCCCCTAAGTTCACAGACACTAAGAATGGTGTCTGTAGTAGTTTTTAACCCTTCGGTGAACCATATATCCCCATTGTTGGGTCCTTGTTCTCGCTCGCAGACACTTCCATCCGGAATGCAAGTTTTAAACCCTGCGCCAAATTAGTATGTCTTGGGGCATCTGTCCTGAGGTCGTTGAAACACAGGATCCCTCAGCACTTTCTTTCATATTCTGGAGTTCCCCGATGTATTCCCTACATTCATCTTTACAGACTAATCTATGCACTTGCTTGGTTGTCTTCTGTATGATCTTTAAATCCAAAAAAGCTTTCTTTAGATGCATTTTAAACTTGCTGCTGTTAACTGAAAAAATGTCTCTGACATTTGTCTATAAATATACTTCAGGCAATTAAACAATTATTTTCATACATATGCTTGATTCTTGCAGAATCGTTTAGACAATGGTAAGCGAATAATTTTATAGCATACGGTTCAACGAGCTGCACTGAAGCAAACCAATTATTGGAGGTATCATATATTCGTGTATCGTGTATTAATCCAGTATCATATATTGGTTCTAGAAAATTCTCGTATATCATACGACCATACCACCGCGTGGTTGGGAACAAGTAAAGTTTTTTAATTGCAAAATTGGAAACTGTCGGCTAGTCCATTTTTTGCATTAACAGTTCTTTGAATAATTAAATCGTTATCAAACTGAATATAAAAACCTAGTATATTACTATAATTAAAAATAAAAGGGATTTCCAGTTCCATTTCAATTTCCATATCATCAATTGAATCGTTGACACTTTAATTCCATCGAATGTAATTGCAGATCCAAGAGAAGACAAAAAAAGTTTTCCAAGATTTCCTCCAGTCGATATTTGATTGAAATATGGCGATTGAAAATAATTCCCCGGTCTTAATGAATTGCACGATTTCCGGCACTTAGCTTTTTAACGGAAGATGTTACGCAGGAACTCACGATATGAGCGTGAGTATGACGACAAGAAAGGTTATATCGGGATCGTTCGATCGATTCTCAAGTACATCCAAGGCAGATCTATTTTTCATCTGCGATGTTCATTTTTTTCATCGCAGGTCGTCTCTCTCCCTCGGCTGTTTAAACCACCTCTACAAGGTGTACTCTATGTCCGCCGATTTGCTCTCTGTTCCTCTCGTTCGCGCAGCTTCCGTTCGTTCTACGCCAAATGACAGCCAATTTTTATCCCGGTGATTGCATTTGCAATTCCGATGCAGAACGCGTACGATCTCGTTTCCACGCGCACCTTTTGCGCGATTCCACTATCCGCATATCCATTCATTCTTCGTTGTGATGTCGCCACACCGATGACAAGAGTTACTGCGCGAGGAGACTTCTTTAAGCGAAGACGCGACACTGCGCCTCGTGACTATAATACTGAATGCTTCGTCTCACTAGCTCGATTCGTGAGACTCATTTTTGAGCATATCATCTTTGAGAGAACTGTCGCATACATATATTTATATCGACATGAAAAATGTTCCCGACGTGCACAAATTTATAATCATTTTATCTTTCTCCTTGTGTTATGTTCACGCATTTACTTAAATTACATTTTTCTTTCGCGCACCCTAATCTGTTTGAATTATTTTTATGGCATCGTTGAAACAGCGATTAAGGCTGGAGTGTCATGTACTTTCAATAGAAAATGTTGTATCACAAAATTCTATATAAATATAATAAAGTTTACCTCGATTAAAGTCCAATTTCTATTGAAGTATACACGTTCGCGTATTCTTTTGTCTTTCGTTTAAAATTTATAAATAATATTTCAAACATCAATTTTTAATGAATATTTCATCAAATATAAAACCGTTTTATTTCACTACAAATCCTCTTTCTCTATGTATTTTATTACCTTTTTATTCTACCACAGATCCTTTTCGTATATATATATATAGTTTTTCACATATGTTACAGTGTTCAATTTAATTTTCTATTTAATGAATTAAATTGGTTCCTCTATTTCCATTGTACAAGTACAATGATAAACGGGTTTCTAAATTTTTTATTAATTAAACAAAAATCTAGTTGTACGAACAAATATTTTGTAAACAATTTTTATTATACCTAAATAATGAATAAAAAAAGAACTGATAGATTAATCAATTTTTTTCAGTATTATTACTTCGATCGATCGTACGAAATTATAATTATTGAAGATATGTATATACATCTTAATCAGATAAGCTTCGAGTTATTAATCGAGTCCAAGCGTAAAACGATAGGTAGAGGACTTAATGAGTTATCATATTAGAATCCTAACATGGCAACCAAAATTGAGGGCGATCGGATTTACCAGCACATCTGTTTAAGGATGCATTAAACGTTATTACATAATATATATTTAAATCGATATATGTTGATATATATTATCAATATATTAATAATGTCTGAAAGTTCATGCAGCACAATTCGTGATAGATACTTTCATATAATGAAATAGTAATTGGAAATTAGAAAAAAAATAAAAAACAAGATTAAGAGCGGCCCTAAAGGAACACTGAGAAGATCGAAAGAATGTTTTTAACAACCAGATATTCATTCAATCAAAGAGGTAGCGCCATCGTCAGTTGACTTGAATCAAAGGCGAATCCCCAGTCGTAAAGCACGGAGTAACTTCGAAAAACATGATTCCGGTTTCTTAAGAAGCAATTAATTCTATCCCCTGCGGAACTATAAAATTGGATAAGGGGAATAGACTAAGTCGACGGCATAGGAGAAGCTCTAGACATTTAAATTAAGTGGCTTCCTTCGGAATTAGATCAACGAAAATGGGCAGGTTGCTGGTTATTCCTCGTCTCTTGAATTTAACATTCTCTTAATTATTATGAAACTCTTATTATAATTATAGCCGATAAACTATTTTAATACGGAAATTCCAAAGTAAACTTAAGATATTACATAGTTATTAGGGCCGAATTATTTTGAATGGAATTGAAAGAAAAACAAGACCCCTGTGCTTTTATACGAGTTCATACAGTAATCCAAGAATTACCTGTTTATTTCCTTTATTGATCCTGAAATAGTTAGCAGGAACTCTCATTAATATAATCTCAGATTGTTTTCTTACTCTGTACTATTAATTAAATAAAAAAGACAATAAAATTGTTTTCGATACAAAGGGAAAAGAATATACACGTGGGAATTATTGATCTATTTATCACTAACAAGATTGCTTGTTAGCGATAATGAGAAAGTAACAGTGTATTCCCTATTAGAGATTGATTAATACAAATTTCCTTATAAAATATAATGGAAAAGATTCAGCGTTTAATTAAAGAATGTTTATAAACTTTAGTAATGTGGAACTTTTTGTTTAATTAATAATTTTGTTAAATTCATAATTTAAGCAAATAAATTGTTAAATATTTTTACGTCAAATGTACTTTTCAGATGTATTTTTCGAAATTTTGTAGGTTGTACAGCAACCTCTAGACCCATTACTTTAATCGTAATATCGACTATGACATGTCAATAACTCAGTTAAAGAGTCGATTCAGAATCCTACAACTCTCTTCCATTAACAAAACAAAAATTGTATTTCCAGGTAACTTGAACATAAAGTCTATACTCGTCTTGACAACCTTTATTTTAATTAAGGTTATAGAAATAATCCCAGAGAAAATTTAATTTCAATTAACATTGAAAATATGAAATATGATTAAATTCAGTAACGTCGTAATTTTTTATTAAATTAAATTTGCGGGACGTTAGAGTAACATTTTCATTTCATGTCTTAATTCTTTTTCATTAGAAAAAATTAATTTTGTTCCTATTTAAGTCGAATGATTCATTAGGTAGCGCGTCGAAGAGACCGACGAAAGTGTTCGGTGAAATTCCTGCGAATATTATCTGCCGCGCCATAAACGAAGGCGTTAGGTTCTGTTATAGCGACGAATGATTCCAAGTCAAGTTATTCTAGTTAATAAAATAAGCTCATGTCATTGTGATATTTGAACTAAATCCGTAGCATAAACGCGTAGCGTGTTTCCTGGAATGACGGTTGGCGTAAAATGACCTTTGATCCTCGTTGATACATTAATTGACATCTATGGTTTCAGCGGGCGATGGTTTCAGCTCCGTATTTGTGATCCGTGAAACGGACTGAAATGCGGTAGTCGGATGAACTCATCAAAATCGGTTTTGCACGGTAATTCGTACATCACATGCAAATTAAATTGTCGGCGGCTTTTGATCTAATTAGGGTTATGGATTTGCGACGAAAAGGAGTTAACATAGTAGTTGTAATTGAAAAGCAGTGCTGAGGAATTGAGGAGTTACGGGGTCATCCGGAGAAAATTGCGTCTCAAATTTGAATCTTTAGATTTTTAATTAAAATCAGTCTTATCCTTTCCGCCAGACTGGATGGAAAAATGATTATCGATTGCTGAACAAATTACGAGACAAATGAACCCGGAGAAACGGAGTTTAAAGCATCGCAAGGAAAATTCTGGACTTTCGATTGTTGGTTTCTGAATAATTTCTGAGTATCACGTTCACTCTTATTTTCTTTCTGTTTCTTTTCGCAGGATTTAACATACCTTTTACTTTAAAATTTGATTAGAACCGATGTTACAGTAAGTGAAACTTGGTTATAAATTAAACTCTAATTTTGGGAATCGCTTCAAATAGTTTTGATAAATTATGGATGAATACTTTTTACGTTAGAAAAATCTTACCCGTATGTGCGGTTCGGGTTATTGATCGGGTCTTTACTTTATTTCGGGTTTAAAATTGTACGAGCATAACTCATTTATATAGAGAATACTGTATTTCACCAAGAATTTTAAGTAAACTTTTAAACATTTATTTTTAATTTCAAATTTCACGTTTTTAGTTAAACTGTAATATTACGAGACAAACTGTAAATAATGTAGAGGCGAAATTTTCAATTTCACGCAAACAATGAATCACGGGAAATCTCGGAACGTGTTTTACTAATGATAAAAAATATTAAAAGTTTTATTATGAAAAAAAAATCATGATAGATAGTGAATATGAAAGCAAATATTGTATACATTTTTATTAAGGACAGTGTGAATGACGCTATGATAACTGAAAGTGGTATGAACTTAGAATTAAACGACTAAAGATCACACACATTTGCATTAATTTCTGGTTTAATATAAATATTAATTTAATGATAAATAAATATGAAATAAAATAAATTACAAATTTTCTAATTAATTTATAAATTAAACACGTTAATGATCTATTTCATATTATGATGTACACATATCTTTGGGAAATTTTCTTATAATGATAAATTTCGAAGAATCCTGGTATATAAGCATTTCGAAATTATTACGACATTATCATTTCAGTTGATTAACTAATTGGGATTTATCCTAAATATTATTTTTAATTGAATATTAATATTCTTCTAAATTTAATTGGAACACTACGTAACTAACATTAGTTGGATAAGTTTCTTTCATAAATCTGTCAAATTTTATAAAAATATCTCATATAATTCCTACGTAATTATTTCATCTAAAGTTTTAAAATAGTAATCATTACTTTTTCAGTATTGGATTAATCCATGTCGTAATTTCAAAACTTGTAATTTGTGTCGAAGAAAACATGTTAAATATTAAACATATTTATAAGTTCACATAGAAGTTTACTTATTGGATAATTTGTACTTAAATTAAATTAAAAATATGAATTGAATTAAATTAAAATCATTTTCTCAGAATCCTGTGAAGTTCTATGTACACAAATTAATAAAACAATGAGTTTTTTTAAGTTAGGTAATATCGTTTCATTAGGCCCACGTATTGGTCCTGTGCTTGATCTTTCTCGTCTCTTGAGAACACCTCTTTGCTTCAGTCTTCTTTTCCCCCTTCTAACATTAAAGCAACCCTCCTCACAATTCCAGTCTCGCAAACCTCGAGTCATCGACGTGAGGGTATTCCGAAATTTTGCACCCGACAAGAACACTTTCAACAGTCTCCCGTCGCTTCTCCATCTTTGAAGAGTGTAAATACATTAAGTGAGCCGAGATGCACGGTTGTGCTATGAAAGATGATATTGTTACATACGACGTACATTATAACACTATGCGCCTCGCTGCAAAAGCGTGAAAATTTATATTGCAATATAGAACCTGATAAAATAGTTTGCTCAGCATTGTCGGCCGAATCGGATAACTTGATCCAACGTAAAACCGCGTATTTCCCTTTACGTTATTATTTTCGTAAATGTCTATTGCTATGTAAATTTTTCAATATTGGAAGAAAATTATTTATTAAAAATCAAGTGACTTTGTTTCACGCAATCGAATATCATTTTCCTGTGGGCATTTCAGCAATAATACGAAGGGTTAAAATATGTTCCATTGTTATTTCCATTATGTACCTATCATCAGGAAATATTTTAATTATTTGCTTATAAATGAATAATGTAATATTGTACAGATTGTAATGTTACCTTGTGCTATAGAATTTTACCTAGCATAATTATACACAATAATTGTATATTGGATATACGTCAAGAAATTTAATTATGAGTTTGTTTAAAACAAACAGCTTCGTAAATATAATTATAATCTATTGAATTCGTCTATTATATTATATTCCAAATATTATAACAACATTTTTCCAAATACAACGTTGTATAATATTTCAAACGACAGAAAATATTATTTTATATTCATACATTTAATCGAAATATTTTAACAAATGTTACTGTTCGTACTAAAATATTCTCATACATTTTTTTATTCGCCTCTTTTGATGTTACACGTTTATACAGAAAGCTAGATCTGGTTTTGTATCATTTTTTGTCAACGTCAGACTATCTCATTTTCGACTATTGCCATACTCATTTTTTTAATAGTTT
>JABFQA010001857.1:0-12526 GCA_022817065.1 Probaryconus sp. ZL-2020 | reverse complement strand
ACACTGAATACGAGCACAATATATGTGGATATATATGAAGCACTCTTTAGAGTCTTTTTTGCGTATGATATTTTTAGCTCAAACTTTAACATATATTATTTATATATCATTAACATTTAAAAAATAGATCTATAATCAACTGTTTACTTATTTCAGGGTATATTTTTAATTGACGTTTTGAACTGGAAGTGATCAGGCGGACAAAGACAACAATAAATTAATTCGAAACTAGATTTTGGAGGATAAGTATTTTGTAATAATTATAATACAAATAATTTGAGAAAAATTGGTATTACATTCACATTATATACGTATTTTGTATAAATAAAAATATATAGTTATCTTAAATCGAGTAATGATAAATACTGACCCTGAACCACGAAAAAATTTCATAGATTGAACTTCTTTTTTGAATGAAATTTAAAACTAAACCCGAATTGAACCTGAACTTAATATTTAAAACCTGAATCTGAATCTAATCTGAACCTTGAAAATTTGAAATGAAATTTGAACCAATGCTGAAAACTTACAACTGAACCTGAACTAAATATTGAATACTTGAAATAGATTCTGAATTGAACAATACAAATTAACATACTTTAGTGATGAAATATTTATTCCACACAATTTTAATTATATATTAAATACTTTAGTTATTTTATTATTACTAAAACTTATAATTTTTATTTAATATTAAATATTGTAAGTTTGTTTTTCAATTATTGAATATTTTCGCAATAAACTTTCGTAATGCCTCGTAAAAAAACTCAAAGAACTGAAGAAGAAGAAATTGAATTTTGAGAGATTAAAAGATTGAAACATAATGAAAGTCAGCGTCGCTACGAACTTAAAAAAAAAGAATGAGACAAATGTGCAACGAAAAAATGACGTACGCGTACTTGCTTCTTCGGAGGAACAATCTTCCTCCGTAACTAACACAGTACCTGCACAAGATTTTTCTGATTATACAAGACAAAATTCATCAGCTAACAGAACATTTATTACAAAGACAAATACTTATCAAAGAAAAGGTTATTCCTATATTCAAATAAAGGATCAAAATGTAAATGATATTGTTGAAAATTATATTGGTAAAATGGATATAAAATGTAAACACTGTGATGCACTTCATTTTAAATCTGAAAGAGTCAGGAATGAGGATTCTTTTAATGACTGTTGCAGTCACGGTAAGGTGAATTTAGATCCTTTACCTGACCCCCCTGATTACCTTCGTGCATTATTTGATGGATCTCATCCAAATTCAGCAGATTTTTACAAAGACATTCGATATTACAACAATGCATTTGCATTTGCTTCTTTCAATGCAAATTTGGTAAACTTTAATCAAAGGCGGCCCGGACCGTTTTGTTTCAAAATCCAAGGGCAAATATACTATCAAATAAATACATCAATGTACCCAGTAAATCACGATACACCAGCATATGGACAACTATTTATAGTTGACCAAAATGAAGCTTTAAACTACCGCTCGAATATTTTTAATCATCTCAATGTGGATATTTTAGGATCTCTTGATAGCATAATGAGAGAGTACAATATTTATGCTCAGTCTTATGTAATGATGTCCGAGGAATTGAAGAATCAAAGACAATCTAACGTCAATACACCTTCCGAGTTGCAATTATTATTTTCTTTGAAACCAGGCATGGACAAACGAAGATACAACTTTCAAAGGGTGAATGAAGTTGCAGCAATTTTTTCTACTACAGATAATGGTGAAATACCGGAGTCATATGTAACTATTCGAGAAAAAAACACAAAAACTTTGCAAACTTTAAGCTCAATGGACCCAAATGTGGAACCATGGATTTACCCACTTTTATATCCTCATGGAACGCAAGGTTGGCATCGTAATATTATGTGTGTCAATACAGGTAACAATCGAAGAGTTACACGTATGGCTTATACTAAATATCGAATGTCCATAAGAAATGATTTCAATCTCTTTATAATGGGTCGAAAATTAATGCAACAATGGGTAGTGGATTCTTACGTAAAAATTGAAAAAGATCGCATACAGTATCATAAAATGCATCAAAAAGAACTTAGAATCGACACTTACAAAAGCTTAACAGACTATTTACATACTACTGCTGCTAATACAAATTCAACCATCGGTAAGTTGACTATTCTTCCATCAACTTTTGTAGGATCACCAAGAAATATGTTACAGCATTATCATGATGCAATGGCAATTGTCAGGCAATTTGGAAAACCGGATATTTTCTTAACTATGACATGCAACCCTAACTGGCCCGAAATAAAAGAAAATCTTTTACAGCATCAACAACCATCTGACAGACCTGATTTATGTACTCGAGTATTCAACATAAAAAAGGATTATTTGATCGATTTAATAGTAAGACAAAAGTATTTTGGTGAAATTGCAGCTTATGTGTATGTAATTGAATTTCAAAAAAGAGGTCTACCTCATATTCATCTGCTCATTACTTTAAAAAATAATAGCAAAATAGAAACACCAGAGGCTATTGATAAATTTATTTCAGCTGAAATACCTTATCCAACCGAAAATCCTGAATTACATGCAATTGTCATGAAAAATATGATACACGGACCATGTGGTGAGTGGTGTATGGTAGATGGGAAATGTTCAAAACACTTTCCTAAACACTTTCAAAATGAAACTACCGTAAACGATAATGGATATCCAACATATCAAAGAAAAGATACTGGAAATGCTTATGAAAAATTAGGGAATTTCGTGGTTGATAACAGAAATGTTGTACCTTATTCACCAAAATTATTGCGTTTTTTCAATTGCCATATGAATGTTGAAATAGTTTCGAGCATAAAATCTGTTAAATATATTTATAAATATATTTATAAAGGTCATGATGCTGCTGCTGTTGTAATTCAAGATAGCAGAAATGAATCAATCATTGAACATGACGAAATAAAACATTACATCGAAACACGCTACGTTAGTCCTGTTGAAGCTTGCTGGCGTATTTTAAGTAAACCGCTACAAGAAAAAAGTCATACAATATATCGTTTACCTGTTCATTTGCCAAATGAACACAATATTATTTTACAAGATGTTACCGACAAAGATGAATTATCTGCTGCTTTAGATCAGGTTACAATGCTCATGGAATATTTCAAGTTAAATGCAAGAGACGAAAGCGCTCGACAGTACCTTTATTCCGAAATTCCCCAACACTATGTTTATAACAAAAAAAAAGTTGATAAAAAAAATGTTTTCCGCTGGCAACCACGACAAAGTCACTTCAAATGTATTGGTCGTATGTACTCAGTTAGTCCAAGACAAACTGAATTATTTCATATGAGAACATTATTATTATCAGTTAGGGGTGCTACAAGTCCTGAAGATTTACGAACTGTCAATGGAGAATTGCAACCAACTTTTGCTGCTGCATGCATAGCTCTGGGATTATCTGAAAATGATGATGAATGGAGACGAGCTATGATCGAAGCATCCAATTGGATGATGCCTCGCCAACTGCGATATCTGTTTGCTCGAATTTTGATTCATTGTCAACCAATTAATCCAAATCAATTATGGGAGGAATTTAAAATTTCAATGTCAGAAGATTATGCAAGAAATCATGAATTGTTGCAAAGTGAGAAAATGGCTTACGATCAAATTCAACTTATATTGAAAGATCAGAACTACAATGATTTTCATATTTCTGACATGGATGCAATGGAATCGTATATAAATAATATTATTTCTTTGTCACCAGAATATTATTTACAAATTGGTTTAGAAAAATATAATAAATTGAATATTACTCAAAAGAATATTACAGATACTATCATATGTGCTGTAGATGATAATACTCGTGTAAAGTCGAATTGCTTTTTCATTGATGGACCCGGAGGAACGGGTAAAACTACTTTGTATGATGCCCTTTATTATTTAGTAAAGGGCAGAGGAAAGCAAGTAAATACGATGGCATTCACAGGAATCGCAGCTACATTGCTTCCAGAAGGAAAAACTGTCCATAAAATGCTTGGTTTGCCAGTTCCATTGTTTTCAGATTCTTCGTCCAATATAATATCTCAAAGTGAAGAAGGTCAAAAGCTAAAAAATGTTGATGTTTTTATTTGGGACGAAGCTCCTATGGCTCCTAAATATGCTTTAGAAATCATGCATCATAAACTGAAAGATATTATGCAAAATAATTTATTGTTTGGTGGAAAAATTGTTATTTTAGGTGGAGATTTCCGTCAATTATTGCCAATCAAAGAACATGGAACTAGAAGTGAAACAGTCGGACTGTCAATTAAATTCAGTTATTTGTGGCGACATTTTAAAATATTTTATTTAACAGAAAACATGAGAGTTTTACCAGAAGAAGTAGAATTTGCAAAATTTGTTTTAGAAGTAGGCAATGGTACATTAAATGATGACGACGATAATATTAAAATACCTGTTCGCTTATTAGCAGCACCTGAAACTGATATTGTTAAAGATGTTTTCGGAGACTTACTGAACAATCATGAATATAAAAAAGCATCAAATTGTGCTATATTAGCAGCGCGAAATGTTGATGTAGATGATTTAAATAAGAAAGTTGTTAATTTATTGGATAAGTCAACGGAACGAATTTATAGAAGTATTGACAGTGTAGATATTTCCGATGACAACGGTGAAATTGCAGCAACAATTTTACCTGAATATTTGCACACTTTATCTCCTCCAAACTTACCACCTCATGAATTATCTTTGAGAAAAAATTGTGTTGTAATGTTAATACGAAATCTTAATATCAGTGAAGGATTATGTAATGGCACTAGGTTACTGATTATTGATTTCAGCGATCATTTATTAAAATGTGAAATTCTCACTGGCGATAAAACTGGTACTGTAACATTTCTCAATCGCATGTCAATACAATGTGAAAATGTTTACCCTTTTAATTTCAAACGCAGACAATTTCCGATAAAACTTGCTTTTGCAATGACTATTAACAAATCTCAAGGGCAAACGTTCTCACAAATTGGAATTGATTTACGTAGAGAAGTTTTTAATCATGGACAATTTTATGTTGCAATTTCTAGAGTTAGATCATGGGATTCTTTGAAAATTTATTCGGGTACGAAAAATAACAGAGACATAACTAAGAACTACGTTTACAGAGAATTATATAATTAAAATAAAATGAATTTTTGAGTTTTATCAGAAATTAAAGTAAATAGTTTAATTTCTTTAATTAACAAAAAATGTCTTTTACTGATGATTATTCTCAGAGTAAAACTAGGATACGTTGCAGTGAATTTAACTGAAAATTAAATTTTTTTCTTTAAGTTATTAATGAACTCATCTCATAAATTAATAACTTTTCAATATAAATAATTTTTTGATAGTTTTAAAGAACTATTATTAAAAAAAAAATAGTTATTTGGGAACACACGTTCCATTAATAGTAGCCAAGGAAGTATCCAGTCATCATTTGAAAAAGCATCATTCAAATGTACTATTGGTCGAAACAATTTTAAATTCGGTTCAAAAACTTATCAAAAACTAATAGCACATTTGGAAACTATTCACAGAAAATATTAATAAAGGACAGACAATACAATTCACATAAGTGCATCCTTTATTAATATTTTCTGTGAATAGTTTCCGAATGTGCCATAAAGCTTATTGTAATTTTAAATTATATAAAACACCCCAAGACAGAGGCAGCGCGCCCGGAGGGCGCGCCTCACTAATTCTAGTTTTATAAAATAAAATATTTACCGTGATATTATAAAATCGTGATATTTCGAGTCATGAAATATTCATTCGTGATATTTGTAATCATGATATTTTGATTTGCGATATTTTGATCGTGATATTTTATTACACATTCTTTCTAAGGACCTCAGTATATTATTTAGGACATGTTATATCCGACAAGGGCGTATCACCAAACCCAGGAAAAATAGAAGCAGTTAAGAAATTCCCTGTCCCAACAACCCCGAAAAAAATAAAATAATTCCTAGGACTAGCAAGATACTATAGGAGATTTATCGAGAATTTTGCTGAGACAGCAAAGCCAATGACTCAATTATTAAAAAAGGGCACACTTTTCATTTGGACAGAAGCACGACACAAGTCGTTTGAAATACTTAGAGACGCATTATGTAACCCCCCTATCCTATAATACCCAGATTTTGATAAACCATTTTCAATTAATACCGACGCATCAAATTATGCTGTCGGAGCAGTTTTAAGTCAATTACACGGCGAAAAAGACCTACCAATAGCATATGCCTCTAAAACATTGAATTCAGCCGAAATAAACTACTCTACAACCGAAAACGAACTACTGGCAATTGTCTATGCAGTAGAGCATTTTCGACCCTATTTATATGGACGAAAATTTACTATTTATTCAGATCATCAACCGTTACAATGGTGATCAAAACTTAAAGATCCTACATCTAGATTAGCCAGATGGAAAATAAGACTAAGCAATTACGAATATGAGGTGAAATATAAACCAGGAAGCATAAACCATAATGCTGACGCGTTATCGCGAAACCCTTTAGAGGTCAACGAATGTAACGCGTTACCAATTAACGCAAAGCGATCAAGGTGAACAGGCCCTTCCTCCGCTGATGGCTCAGACACACATGGACCGCGTAAGAAACCGCGACGCCTGAGACCACAGACACCACCCTCCCCGCTTTTCCCGCCTGTGCCAAGCGCCAGCGAGCTTCCAGACGGACACATCAGACAGCGACAGCTCAACATCGAGAATAAAAAGGAGAGGGAAAACTCAGGGCAAAACAAAACACATTACTCCGTTCGAAATGACATCAACAGGTACAGAAGAAGAGTCACAGAAGATCCCAAGAATGATGACGAGGCAGAAATTAAAAGAAATACGTTAACAAAAGTTAACCAAAGCTAGCGACGTGCCAATGGAAATAGATGAGTCTGACGAAGTGTCAAAAGCCTCCAAGCGTACGCTGACACCAATTCATGAAACGGCAAGAGATTTAGTAAGAAGAAGCCAACGATTAAGGGAGAGAGAAGAAGAAAGACAGAACGCCAAAGAAAAAACCACGAGCGGAATCGAAATATACAGCACCGACAGACGCAAACGATTCCCCGCAAAATTTAAGTCAGATCCGCAGATCCAACCTGATTCACAAAATTACCCCCATTCTCCGAAAAATGAGACTGACCCTGCGTTAAACCCGCGTAGCCCGTGTAACGATTCGCCCTCGCCCGACAAAGGGCCAAATACGGTCACCGTACACCCAGAGATATATGTGCAGAAATTTGATACACCTGTGCAACTTGGTTCAAACACTTCCAGAACTGATAATAACACGAAAAGTAAGCCCCGAATAATCTCAACAAAATACTTTTTTCATAATGTCAGATTTACAAAATCACCTTTAATCACGGATAACAAACACATCGCCTATCTCGCTACGCGCGATTGCAAACTCGGCACCAAAGTAACAACATACCTACAAAAACAAGGAATAACATCTACAGAAGAAATAAATAGTCAATAACCGAACATTGGCGACGTGGTTATCACTATAAAAGAAGAAATCGTCGCATACGGACTCATAATAAAAGAAACTCTCATCTCGTCAGTAAATTTAAATGACATTAAACTCGCATTTCTAACATGAAAATCAATCTTAATAAAAAACAATGTAGACAACATCAGAATCGGAATAGACTATGAAATGATAAACGATAAACAATGGGAATCATTGATAGAAATCTTCCGCGGAATATACGCTGAAACAGAAATTATCTTCAGTATAAGTATCAATCCAATCCCTTTAAACCACGAGAAAGAATTTCAAGATAGAAATCAAGCTGACTCCACTAAATCACGCTCAACGCGTAACGAACAACAAGGGTGTCCGTTAATACAGACGCAAGACCTTCCTCTAGCGTCCACGAACAACAACGAAGACGCAATTATGCGCTACGACTATACTCGCTGACCCGCTAGAAGTGGAAAAATACAGGGAAGCCCCGAAGTGCGCAACATGAATACAGATAGCGACGCTACAAGGCGGACAGATGCACAACGCTCACCCGCTAGAGCGAACGCCAGCCATCACTCGTCCGACATGAGTATAGACGGAGATGGAATGCAAGACTTGTTGAACAATTTCCTCCGTCGCCCTACACTGGACGATGATACATGTAATATGCTGGCCGAATCACAACATAACATTCTTGGCGAATATGACAACCTTATATTTTTCTTAACTAAAGATTTCGATACGGAAACAAGCTTGATAAAGATTCTAATAGAAAGAGAGATATTCGACGTACACGTTTTACAAAAAGAAAAGCCACAATTAGGAAACGTAGTAATGTGTAAAAAGGGAGAGCTGTATTACTTTGGACTGGTAATTAAAGAGACAACCAACGAGCACATGTCACATCAAGCGCTTATCGCGGCATTGACTACATTGCACGCGTTGATAAAGAAACATAAACTGAAAGACTTTATTTTGCCATTTGATCTAGAAACACTAACTACCAGTAACTGGCCAAAAATTAAACACGCTATTTACAATGAATTTAAAAACACAAGTTACACCTTTACATTATGTAAAGGAGAAGTAAGGATCCCACCACCGGAAATGAGAACAGAAATAATAAAAGAATATCACAGTTCCACCATAGGAGGAAATAAAGGAGTTTACAAAACATACCACCGACTAAAAAACGATTTTTATTGGAAAAATATGCGAACAGACGTGGAAAATTTTATTCGAAGATGTATGCCCTGTCAAACCAAGAAATTGACACGCGTAAAGACAAAATACCAATGCTAATTACTGACACACCATCAGACAGTCTTGTGAAAATTAGCATGGACATAGTAGGGCCACTTCCGATCACGGAAAACGGGAACAAATATATCCTAACGATACAAGACCTGCTGACTAAATTTGTCGTAGCAGTTGCATTACAAGAAGCTACAGCAGAAAACGTAGCTGAAGCATTTGCCACGAAATTCAGCAGTATATTTGGATCACCACAAGCGGTGTCAAGCGATCTTGGACGCTGTTTTATCAGCAAAATAAACAATGAATTATGCCGTTTGTTTAAAATAAAATCTTATCACTCCAGCGCATGTCATCCACAATCACAAGGAAGCATCGAACGCTTACATCATACCTTAATAGAATATTTAAAGTTTTACATTTCTACACTGAGAAAAATGAGATATTAAAAAGTACCAACACTATTTGCAGACTCAGTGCATATGATACGAGATGAAAAATTTTACTAACACTGATAGTACAATTTTTAATCATGTTTGTATAAAATTGTAGACATGTACATAATTTTTTTAATCGTGTTTACAATTTTTGCAAACATCATTACAAATTTTACTATCAGTGTTAGTAAAATTTTGTATCTCATATTATATGCACTGAGTCTACAAACATTGTTGGTACTTTTTAATATCTCATTTTTCTCAGTGTACCGAAAAGGAATGGGAATATTGGCTACCAATGACCATACATTCAATAAACGTGTCACGCCATGAGGACACGGGATTTACTCCATACGAGTTAGTATTTGGGAAAAAGGCCCTTACGCTCGGGAGCTCCCCTGATGACGCTCCCCTGATGACATATAGCGAATATCTAGAAGACTTAACGTCTCGACTACAAGAATACCGCATCATTGCCGCCACAAACTTGAAAAACGCAAAAGAACGGTCCAAAAGATACTACGACCGAAAAACAAATGATAAAACAATAAAAGTAGGAGACTTTGTCTTCTAATTGAAAGGAGGCAAAAAAGGAAATTTCGATGACCGATACAAAGGCCCATTCGAGGTAACCGAAATTACCTCAAGAGGTAACTTAATTATCCTAGATGGGAACATGGAGAGAAACATACATAGAAATAGAGCGAAACTTACTCACTTCGGAGAGGTAGATTTGCCTTCTCTGGTAATAGAATAAATAACGTATTAAGCTAAAATACAAATTACAGAAATTAGGAATAAGTTGAATTAAAAAAACTAAAAACACAAAAAAAAAACAAAGAAAAGAATAAATTACAAATAAATTACATATCAACTACAAATAAAATTACAAATAAATCATAAATCAAACTTCTTGCCCTAGCAAGTGCTGCATCGACAAATAAAATTACAAATAAATTATAAATCGAAATTCTTGCCCTAACAAGTGCTGCATTGACAAATAAAATTACGAATGACCTACAAAACGAACTACTTGCCCACTCAATTGCTGCATCGACAAATGAAATTACAAATGAATTATAAATCGAAATAATTGCTTGCTCAAGTGCTGCATCGCAAAGGAACTACAATTCGAACTACTTGCCCGCTTAAGTGCTGCATCGAAGTTGAATAATATAAATAATCGATCGAAAAAAATCTACCAAATTATGGATCCAGTTAGATTTAGGAGGTAAAACGAGAGATGGCCACTCTCAACCTCAAACTTCAATAAATTTATAAAATTAATCAGTTTATGAAATATACAAATTAAATCAATTTAGCTGAATTAGCTGACAAAATAAATCAATTTATATAAAAAAAATAAGATAAATGAATTCATGAACAACTGACAAAGTCAATCAATTTATAGCAGAAATCTGCAAAATTAACCCTGAGAAGAAATACATTCATTGTAACGCCTCGAACCTGAATAGGTGTACAAAGGCGACATTACACTTAAGATAACAAAAGCATTCAGACTGGTTATACATTAAAAAATAAAATTAAAAGATTACTCTGCAACCCAGTGAAAACGCTACCGATACATCTAGAGATAATCAGCATAGCAGAGGTCAAGAGCATTAGAGAGAGACGACCTCCGACCAGAATTCATAAAGGCCGCGGTTCAAATCCACATAGTACGTGGAATTACGGTTCCCTGATTAGTGGACTGGGGGACCAAGAAGAAGTCGTAATAATTGCATGGGGTTGGGTGCATAAATAAGCACCCGACCACCCCTTTATTTTTTTTATATATATATTATATTATACTGGAGAAAAGAAAATTAAGACAGGAAAGAGGCTACGGAGAATAAAGCATTAGAATGGGATGAAAGGAAAAGGCATACTCATGCCGACATGGCTCACGCTCAATGCGGGAAGCTGAGAGAGCGCTAAGAGAGAGCGCTCTCTCCCCGATTCCCCCACCACATTCACATATCAGAATATGCGAGCGCCCTGAAAATGAAGAAACAAGGAGGCTAACTAAAGGCAGATCATCATATAACGCTCGGGTCGGGAGTCAGAGAAAGAATGGACTCCTGAAGTGTTCTCATCACCCAGAAAGAAATGTGGAAGGGCGACAATAGAATTAGAAGAAGAATCGCCAGCTCAACGAAAGGACTGCCGAAGAACTCTCAATAGAATTAATCAAAGAGTAAAAGGAAATGTCATACCTACCGTCTAAAAAAGGCCTGGTCCTATACCGGCTGAAATAAAAGTTGATGCGTATAGATTCGAAACGTCTAAATTAATAATAAAATAGATACTAAGTGAATAATAAAATAATGAAATTATTCCTAAATTAATAATTATTCTTAGAAGGGTATCAAGACAGGAGAAAAAAAATGATAAAACTGACACACAGAGAGAATTTAGCTCCAGAAATTGATTTAAACCACTACGCAATAAATTTCAACAAGTTTTACAAATTTTCTTATTCGACGAAAAATTTAAACACAAACGTGGGCACACTAAAAAAAAGTCTCAAAGAATCTTCCCTCAAAGTCACGAGACACATTTTCTTAGGGTGGTTCGAGCGCCAGAAAAAAGTTATGAACAACAAAAAATACAGTTCACCGACTAATCATTAAATTACAAACAAAATAAACAACCAATTAATAAACAAACTAATAAATGCACGAAAATTATTGTGCGATGCACAATTTAAGTGACAGGATGGATTGCCACAAAAATGGCATACTGCTCGATCTACCTTGATTAACGATAAATTTGAGCGCATTCGTATAATCACTGGTTTCCATTCAAAAACTGTCAATATGATGAACACCGACACCAACACTGCTCGATGACATCCCCGCTTTGGATGAGCCCGCCCTCCCCAAGCACGGTGCCATGGTCGAAAAAGTCGTCCAGGAACAGGACATGAGGATCCTGGACGAGGGGCCTTGTCTTCCGGGCGCGACGGTAGGAATCTTTCGACCACTTGGGCCTGTCGCGCCCGCGTCGGATGGGTGTTGTCAGGGGAGTAGCGGCTGCGGCTGGAACGGCCGGTGCGAACGCGGCCAGCGGGTACCTCATTTCCGGCAGCAGCGCCAAGGGCCTATATGGACGGCCTGGTAACGGCCAGACAGCTGCAGGTCAGGGCACGAGCTGAGCTGACGGGGTCTCGGGCCCAGAGAGGGAGGATAATTATATTTCTTAGAATTTAAATTATGTTCTATGAACTACTAAGATTTATATTACTTCATAAAAAATTATTTTATTTTGACGTTTAAATAATGTTATATTTATATAATTTACGTTAACTTATTACAAAA
>JABFQA010001856.1:0-12529 GCA_022817065.1 Probaryconus sp. ZL-2020 | reverse complement strand
TATGAGATAGCAAATGATACCAGTATACTACTTTTTGTTAGCAGACTCAAGCTATGTTTTACGTTTCCTTCAATATTAAAGAAAGTCTGTTATGAAGGAAGAAAAGATCTGATTTATTCAGATACTATCTAAATTTTGTATAAGTGAATTATGACATTGCGTCCAACGTTAATTTTTGCACAGAAGCACCTTTTCAAAGCCGATCCTAATTTGCAAAACACATACAAAATTGCATTTCATAATTAAACAACAAAAAAATCGTTATCATTATTTGTTTCGTGAATTAATTCTGCTAAACGAAAAATTTTTTTATATTACACGTACGCGAGATTGAATGTAATGGGGCTAATCATGTTAAATGGATTATGAAATATGGAGAATCAAATAGAACAAGAAGGTATCTGTAATTAACAGCCGGTTCTCTCATTTTCTCATAAGTTACACACAATTATACACGCTGTCATGTAATTTCGTTGGTCATTCAGAGAGACATAATTTATACTACAGATAACTGGACATTGCATTAATTACGTTAACTTTGACGCTGAAGCTCTCATTACGAGTTTGTGACATAACTCATCAATTTATATTTCAACTCAATTCCCTTTTGTCACGAATTCTAATAAACGATTTACAACTTACAACGTAATAAAGTTTCACTTGATTTCACATCGCTAAAAACCATTAGACAATCACAAAAAGTAGAATTTGTCATATTCAATAAATTCTTCATAAATAAATCATACACAAATTGATATATAAATGTGCAAAGAAAAAAAAGTATTTTATATTGTCAGCAATCTGCCAACGTGTAAAGTAAATGACTTGTAACGCAGTCTTAACTGTTGTACATAAACTGTTCAGATGTAAAATATTACAGTGGCGTAAAAAACTTGTTAACATATAAAATGATGTTATGACGCTAAATTATTAAACATTTTATATGAACTGGTTTTGGAGTCGTTGAGAGGTGCTTATTGCTTCAGCTTGTCATTCGTGTTATTAATTTTGATTTACTGGACAAGTGGATGCTACTCCGTTTCGTTTGATACCATTTCAAAAACAATTTGCGTTTGATCTTTTTTTATTATTCATTAGAATTCAATAATTTTGGTATTATTATTATTAACAATCTAGATGCTGAAAACAATTTATTGTAATTTTTAATAATATTATCGTCTTAATTCAATAAATTGCAAAAAAAACTTCTGACATTGTTTTTCCAATCAAATTATTATTTATTTAGTTTTGTAACAGTTTTATAAAATTCAATTGCTTCCAATGTTCTATAAAGTTTTTAATAAATGTTGTGAATGTGATTTTGTTGATATTAAAACATACAATTTTCTCGCATTGTTTATGCAGTATTTGCAAAAGTAAACTCGAAGAATTCACATAGACGTACATAGAATGTATATAATTGTGCATAAACTATGTCGCATTTAGACAAGAATGTGATTCATTTCTAAAAGTTTCTTTTGTAACATATATTGGATAAGACTTGAATTGTTCTCAGCATTTTCAACGTGTACACAGAAACACACCAACCAACACACGTACTGTACAAACTACTGGCATGAAATATTTTCCGCGATATGGATATAATACATTCATTTAGCCGAGGAGAAACGAGTTGCAAACTCGATTTATGGGAATTCTATAGTGAACATTTAATTCGCTAAAAGCTGGCACTAAGACTTATTTTTTCAATAGTTAACAAGAAATAACTTATAAAAAAAAAAAAAAAATTAATTATTGCTTTATAATTAAACGTTAAAGATGAAATATTCCCCAAAAGGAAAATTTTGCAATTCTAAATTTTACAAACTTTACAAATGCTTCATAATGATTTTTAAAACAATCTGCAACGAAACAATTTATAGAATTTTCGGAGGTTAATAGAACACAAAATAATTCTCGAATAAATTAATTAATATGTATTTAATTAAATTTAATTATGATTTAACAATATGGTATAATTAATTATAAAAAATGAATTGAAACGAAGTTTTATAATAACGCGTTTCGCTGAAAATAAAAATAAATGCAGAAATAATGTAGAAAGTATTGGTGTAAATTATTTTTGGTTTGTAAATTATCCTGAAAGCTCGACGTACGCTCGAATAAAAGATCAGTGGATGAGAAACGTACGAACAAATATATGGCTTGATTCCAAATTATTACACTATACATCGAGTGCTAACTTCTGGGAACTTAGTAATGAAGTTTTCCCACTGCTGTAACAGGTGCCTGTTTAACAGACAGTTATCGACGACCTTCCATAAGAAGTTACACATGCTGGAATACTCTTACAGTCAATCTACTAAATTACAGTGAATTACTTGCAATTAAACATAACATACATTGGGAGGAATTCTCATAAATTTACCACAAATATATATTAAAAGGTACGTGTATTTGTAGGAATTGCAAATTTTATGAATTTCGAAGAAATTACGCATCTTGATTTAGAATGCCAAAAATTGAATTACTCTGAAACTTGGTTTTGAACTTTGAGTCTTTGACAATGGTTAATTGTGCTATATAGATTGGCAGAAACTTCGAAAATTGTTGGAATTTAAGAAAATTGTTTAAGAACAAATACATTGTGTATTATTTTATTTATATTTTGCATATTTGAAAAGCGAATAAATTCCTGAAGAAAATCTGAACTTTATTTGATCTTTATTTTAATCATTTTGAAAATTAGCATTTTTAGTATACACTTATACGATTATTGTTTTAATGTTTAATTTAGTTTTCACTTTTCGTAGAAGCCATAAAACCCTTAATGTACTAAAATAAGTTGAAGAATAATTTAAATGTAAATACCCTAATTTGGTATTTTCTATGCAAGCAAGCCGGATTTCATGGCAGTATCGATTTTCCATACATATTAAATATTCAAGTTATCATTACAAAACTATGTTTTCTTAATTCACCGTACTTTGTTACTTTTAGTATTCATAAAACTGCAATTTTATACGTCTTAATTCTGCGTTCTAAGTATCGATAAATTGCAGAAATCTCAATAAGTTCGTACACCAATACTCAGGATTAAAAACCTTTACTTAATACTGATCCCATTTCTTTTAATAAATATAAACGACAAAATAATAAAATAAATTTATATTAACCAATTTTTATATTATAATGATAATGATAATGATATATTGAAATCAGATTTTTTAGCCTATCGAAAAGATTCAAAAGTTTGCTGTTTGTATTTCATATCAGTTATAATCGTATTTAGATTGAAACTGAAGATTATATTATCAATTCTGAATCTGTATAATTCAACATTGATCAGCGCATTTGATTGATTGGACATTTTTTAACAGTTGAAATTAAACCAATCACTTTTCACATGAATACTTTTTAATGAAATTTTTGTTTACTGCGTTTATTTGTTCTTCTTTCTTTAATACGCCATCCAATCATGCACACGTTATTATAATTTCTATTTATTCTTTTTTTCAATATTCCATTCACTATATCAACTGTACGTGTTATTAGTTTTTTTCTACCGAAATGTGAAAATTTCTTCATTAAATTTTTGCAATATCGATACAATGATTAAAAATTATTTATCTTTGCACTATTAAATTTCCAGCGACAAACACGTTATTTTATTATGTGCAAATGAACATAAGGACTTTAATTAATAATAATCATAACAGCTTGATCAGAAGTCCAAGCTAATAATCACGTGTAAAAGAATAGAATTTGGTATCAGATTTTATTTAAATTAGTTCGCCAATCATTCTCTCCGTCCCTTTCCCGTAATTAATCTATCCCGAGTTACAGTTGCATTTAATTAATTTCGACGTAATTAATTACTTTTGTCAATTCGACGAAACTAGTTATGGAAATTTTATTTCATAAAAAAAATGATCTGATAATTGGACAAATGTTATTCGATACTAATAATTTAACGAAATTCTTCGTTTAATTTGCAACAGCTTGAAAGCTAATTTTCCTTTTTCTGCAAAGGGGAATTAAAAGTCGATTGATGCATAGGGAATTGAATAATTAACATAATTTGGAAATGAATTTCTACTGTCAATAGGACGTCAATGTAATTATCACGTGCTTATGCAAAATGAATCCAATTTCGCGACTTCTGTAACTATTTGTGCCACAACTGGAACACGTTCTTTCACATAACATCCGTGTTCTACTGAAAACCGATCAGATTGTATCCATCAACAGTAGTATCGAAATTAAATTGAATATTGAACTGAATACCTTTGACTTTCACAGATGCATAGCCTTTCAAGGTATTAAATTTATATACTCCATACGTTCTAAATATTGCTACTATACCTTTCTGCATGAATTAATAATTGCTTTTGCATTCTTTCAGATGACGTACAAGAGTTTTCTAAGAACATTGTTGTCATATAGATTTCTCGACTTCTTAAACTTTACGTCAATATATATCATTTTCAAAAAAAGAATAGTTTACATTTTCTTTCGGGGAAATAAATATCTCAATTCAAGAGACAATTTCCTGACTGAAACTTGAGAAAAAAGTCTAAAAGTGTAATTTTAACTGTAAAATCCAATTTATAAGAACAAATAAAAATTGTAAAGTTAGAAAATTGGAATCAATGAACAATTTGACATGTAAATGTAAATATTTGCTTTAAAAGGATACGATTCGATTTGAACTTAATTAATATGAAATCGATTCTTTAAATACTGATTGATTTTAAAGTGTAATTTGCCGAGGAAATTTTGTTTTCCAATCCATTTCAATGTTTGGACAAGCAATAAGTGGAATTGCGAAAAATCTCCTAAGCAAATGTTTTAATTTGAGTAGGTCTGCCTTTTCATAAACATCGCAAAAATTTTGTTTGCGCGGCTTTCCAATCAGAGAGTATTTAACGAATTTGCTTAATCTATATTGGTTATATATTTACTCGGGCAAACATTATTTATGTTATTACCAATTACATGCAAAACTCTGAAATACAACTTCCGAACGTAATGACGTATTGCTTCATTGATTCAGAAAGTGTTAATTAAAACCTTATAGTTATAACGGTTTTAATCCCCTTGGGAATTACTTTACTCCACTGTCAACAACTTTTCTTTGTTATAATACAACGAGAAAAATATTTCAATAAAAATTACCGAACTTTTCAGATTAGTGGTCATGTAGCGTCAATTTCAGTTTCGTTTATTTAATTTTAGTTTAATTATAACCTTTTACTGCGTATTTTTTATCGAATAGTTTGATAGTTATTTGGTTCTGGTTCCTTATATCACCAAAATACTAAACAGTTTAGTAAAAATTATCAGTTTTTTTCTCCGTGTATCAATCGCATTGTTAAATATGTAAGCAAAAGTATATCAAAATGTAATTTTTTATTTTTTTAAGCCAAAAATGACCTAGAGATTCTATGTGAAAAAATAAGTTGGCCTTTCTCAGTTAACGTCATTTCAGCACTCCTGTTGTCATTTATTAGGTAAAATAAATCTATTTTTCAGTGTACGAACAAATCCAATATCGGAAAACTTAAATTGTATTTTAGTGTCATTTAAAGTGCACAATAATATATTTAGCAGCAACAGTAAGTAGAAGGTTGTATTTATAAAAATTTTTATTGTATATTTGCGGTTAAAGTAAAAGCTTTTCGCATACATACGTGTCATCGTCAAACGTCCTTTCTATTTGCGCCATTTATTAAATTTCGATTTTAACCATTTAACCAATATTCCCATTTTACCGCAATGAACAAATCACACGTATAGCAATCCAAAAAAAAAAAAATATGCCACAAATGAAAAAGTATTAATTTCGTAAATTAATTAAACATTCGTATTCGATTACAGACGAGCCGAAAAATTTCGAAATAAGATTTATGGAATCAGTGTGAAATGTAACGTTGCGTTTTAATGGTTATTTTAAGATACACGCAGTGCGACATAAAACGAGCATCAGCATCAACGTTATAGCTTTACATAAAAACAAAGGTTTCATACGTTTGTTAACAGTAACCGATACAAAACTTTTTCTTTTGTTTCCAGAAGCAACAGCTATTCCACATGGACTTACGCGACTAATTTTTTTTTCTATTCGATTTTTGTTTTCAAAATATATGTATATGGCTTCGTTTCGATACGTTTAAAAAAAATATTACACGCGAAATATTGGCGATTCGTATATTTTTTTTTTTTTTCACGGAGAGGCAATGACACGCTCTTTCATCTCAATGAATATTCCAAGTATTTTCACCACTGGAATATGACAGCTATATCCATTTCGAAATGCGATTACGAACGTGAAACAAGTTGTGATATATTTATGATTATATAATTTTTTTTTGGAATGCATTCTATAACTGCAGAAATGATTTTGCTAATTCACTGTTTATTGGAGTTAATTCTGCTGAAGATGATTAGCCAAAATTTAAAGGGGAAAATGATCTTATTATTGTACGCTGAATATTACAATATTTTTTATCATCTTACAGTGTATTTGTAACGAAAATGCATCATTTATAAGGTTTTATTTTGATGTATTGTCGACATTTATTACCGTATCGCTAAATTCAGGGAAAATGGTCTTATCGAAAATCTATAACAGAATATTTGAAAAGATAAATAACATTTATATCTTAACCCCGTTGAAGACATTGATAGTAAATGGCGTAGAAAATCATTGCGTTTCTATAAGCTCAACGCTGTATAAACGCGCATCATTAACTTCCCAATTACGTCACAAGATTTTCTTTAAGACCATGCGCGAAAAAGATTTCGTTACTAACACACCATTTTTTGGTCGATTATGTGAGATTGTGGTGTCGCTTTAAAAATAAACACTTCTATTTTTTTATGAAAAATTAATCGTTAAATATTGCAAAAATGCATACTCACCAGAAAACTCCTGCAATTCTGTTATCAAACTTTTGACGTTTACATTTTATCTTCAACTAACGACTGATGTTCATTTCACTGCACTGTAAAAAAAATGTTAACGTTGTCAAATTGGATATTGCAATATTATTTTATTGCAATGCAAATTTTAAATGGCAAATTTCTGTGTTTTTATTTGGCTTTAATTTGTATTCATCCATGCAAAATGTATATAAAAAAAATTGATCGTGTATTATTTATAAATTTGTTTTATGTAACGTAAATAATAAAATAAATAATGTTTAATATTTTATACGGTTCGTTAGTAAGCAAACGGAGCGATATTTATGGATATTTATTCGATTCCACACACGTTGAAAAAATGTCGAATATCAATCTTGTTAGAGCAGCTTCTGTCAGTTTGGACACGACCATTGATGTTCCAACGTTTGCACGATATTATCAAATTTTGCACATAAAAAAAGTTTTGTGTAATTTTTCATAAATTCGATCCATCGAATGGGTATGAATTATGAGTTACCTTTTTTCGTTATTTTTGTCCAATTTTCGCAAAAAATTTTGTATCGACATTTGATACACAATTGATAATTTGCACTCGGTCGAAAAGTCACTATCTCTTTGTAGAACCAGAACTGTTAATTGCATGATCAACGAGTGTGTAGAATATCAGTGATCAAAAGAGAGGAAAAATGTTGGAAAATAATGCAAATACAAATGATAAAACGTTTATAATTCAGTAAATAATTGAATGCATAAAAATCGATTTGCAAAATGAACGTCACATTGTAAATCTAGAAATTCTTAAAATTCGAATACAATATTGAATATAATAATTTGCAAAATTCTGTGTGTCGTGTTTTGGAGACTACTAAAATTTGCAAAAACTTGTTCCCTTTTGTTTTTTTTTTTTTCGTTATATGCATGACACAATGAATGTATGACAATCATCGTTTTGTTTAAAAGAGAATGGCATACTTTCATAGAGCATTTCTTGAATGCAAATGCAAAACTGGAAAGAACTCAGGAACAAACATTTTAAGAGTGTTTAAACGTTAAGCAGTTAAACGTTAAACCTAACTGCATAACGTTAAACCTAAACGTTATGCAGTTCCATTTAAAAATTTAGATGATGTATTTAAAGCATCACAGAGTAACCATACATTTAGTCGAGGCCATGCTTTCACAATAATTTTCTCAGTGATTCTATTGTGAATTTCATACATATTTCATGTGCATTTCGTTCGTTCAGATAAGTTTCAAAATTTTCCTATAGAACATCAATATAATTTCTGTTGCAATATTCAAAGTTTATAATATATTCACATGCTATAGAAATTGCTATTCTGAAAAATAAAATTCGAAGTACAGAAAATCTTTCAATGATTCATTTTCAAAATAACAATTCAAAAATCGCAAAATTATTATTCATAGATCGCAAAAAAATTTTTATTATATTCCATAAAATTAAACTAACGTTATGTTGAATTTACTAAAACAACATTAAAGCTTTTTCGAATATTTACAAAAGGTTTTTTGTTTCAACAAATGTATTGAAACTTGTTTAAAGAACGAAATTGCATTAATCCTGAAATATTAAATTCTGCAAATAAACACGAAATTGTAAATGGCAATGTTGAAAAGCAATTGCTTTGAAATAAATTTTTATTTTTCCTCTTTTTAAAGTTCAGATAATTCCTACTGTTGATTGTTGAAATCGATGAGACATTAGCATGCTTCTTATCGTTAGAGAGAGAGAGAGAGCGAGAGAAATTCTCGATACCTTTGTCCATTGTGCTTCAAAGGAGAATAAATAAAACATGTCTCAATGAATAGAATACTGGATTAAAACAGAAGAGAGTCGAATACGAAATTCGGTTAGGTATTGCTATTTGTGACCAATATACTTTCCGTTGAAAAACAACATTTTTCGTAAAAAAGAAAAAAAGAAAAACTTACACACTTTGCATTCCTTAAAAATGTGAATCATTAATTACATGTTCATTAATCGAGTAACGTGAACATTCATTCTAATTACGTCTTTTGAAACAATTCATGAATTACCATCCATTCAACTTTATGCATTAATGCGGAGGCAGTATATCATGCGGATTGCGATTTCACAAAAGACCGAAGCTTGCTAAAACAAGTTTAACTCAGATAAGTGCACCATTTCGAATTGCGCGAACAGAACTGAATTTATAATGAGTCGTAATTAGCGACCAAGGAAGAAGACCTTGCAGCGTTCCAATTTTATGAGCCTGGAAAAATATTCTATTTAAAATTATTCGATTAGACTGGACGGTAAAAAGGGGGCGAGTGACGCGCACTCAAACGGCCAAATCTTGTTTCCTTTTATATCGCCTTGAAAATAAAATATTCAATTTGTTAAAACAACTGGTAAATTAGTTAAGTGATCTTTTTGATACTATAACTTTTTTTTTTTTTTTTTTTTTTAAAGAAGAATTATGGACTTTATGGGCAAATAAACGACGAGTCTTTAACCTTTCAGTTACGGTTTATTTTATTTACAAAAAAATAAATCTTTGCAAGCGCAAACGAAGTGGGTAATTTTTTTTTTTTTTTTGTAATTCATTTATCTTTATGCAAAAAAACAAGACCGTTAATAACAACAAAAGAAAAAATTCTTGTCTCGTATACAATTCGGTTGTCTCGTTTATAAATCATGTCTTCTCCGCCCTTCTCCACTCGCCGTCGTCTGCCATTGAATATTCGCACGCGAATCAGCGATATTATTTTTGCCCGACTAGCTGTTTATTGTCGAAATTCCACGCTGATGCGCGTGCATAATGAAAATCGTTGGCATTCCGTCGTGTGCGAGTGTTTGAGAATTTACGAAAAGGAGTGAGAATCAGTCAAATATCATAAATTAAAAAAAAAAAAAAAAAAAAGAAACGAAGTAACAATTGATTCCATCAAATATCAAACATCGTGAATAATTTCCATAAAAACCCGAACATCGTTCGATTTCAATTATTTAAAAATCAACAAAACGCTTTCAAATTAGCATAAATTCCAAAAGTATTTCCATAAATTCATTTCGTCGAGGTGGATTTATTTCATTGCGATTTAATTATTTAAATGAAAATCGATTTATCCAACTATCGGACCAAAATGAACCGAAACTTTCCAATTGCTCCGATTAGCCAATACCCTCCAACGGGAAATTTTCGCGAAAACTGTCGCATCGCGAATAACTGCGAGCGATTTGTTTGTTGTATATTTTATTGGAAAACTGTAATACAGCTGACGTCACAAAACCTACGGAGCTGCACGGGGCACACTTCAAAGCCGAGAGAGAAAGGGATAAAAAGGGGAAAGAGAAAGAGTACACCAACGGCGCGATAAATATAGACATTCGATTATATTACCCTATTTACTAATATTAATTATTGCGCCTTGTGTTACTCGAGTTAATGTTACGTTATTAAAAACGACACCGAATGCCTGGCCGATGTTACTATTCGATGAATTTTCTTTAGCGCCATCGTTCACGAGACATTCCTTTCAGTAATTTCATCTTATTTACGATGGAGAAGCATCGCGAATATTAAATTGCTTTAATTAACCTTCATCAATTGAGACCTCTCCGTGCACCTTCTGCGAGATACAAATACTCAATTATTTGTTGCGATTGATTGAGCAACTTTTGCGTCTGTTCATTCACTCGAAGGAGAGTCATGAAATTTGCAATGACAAACTTTTCTTCGATTAGCTGATTGATTATTTATTGGACGATACGTATTATATCGTTAGCCATCTGTATTGTTCCAGATATAATTTGTTTTGTCTTATTACCTTAATTGAATTTGTATTTTAGTTTTGAAAAGCTTTGTGCAAAATAATTTGTCTTTTTTTTTTTTAAATACGCGAAGTTTTATAATTTATGTTTAAACAATTGGGTATGGCAATTTGGAAACGCAGAAAAGTCATGTTAATTGGTATGGGTGAATTAAAGTTATAAACCACCTTTGAAAAGTTTTCGTTCAAACGGTGTTTAAATAAGCGACATTCGAAATGTCAAAAGTCAAGTAAAAATTGGAAATAGAAAAGGGTTGTAAAATGTAATTTCAATATCAAAAATAGAAGAGAACTAAGTCTGTAATAATTTTTTGTAAAATAAAACTGAAACGAAAATTCATTCCTTTTAGCAAACTACGTTTGGATAACACAAATACAATCATCTCGCAATCACAGAAATTACTTTTGTTTAAACAATATGCTTTCAACTGAAATCATTTGTTTTATTATTTCAAATTGAATAGGAAATCTTTTTTTTGCATCTCACTGTTCTATTTACGAAGTAATGTCAAATAAAAATACTACGAAATGTCAGAGATGAAAAAATAATTGTATAAAATATTAAACGTCATAAGTTGTTGTAAGGGGTGGAAGTGTTTTTGAATTTGCAAATTTACTGGACTTTTGCACAAGACAATTGTGTCGTGATAAACAAGAAAATAACGACACATGATTCGCGCCTGTTTGGCTTCGCTCTGACACAATCGCTTATCAAAAACTTCTTTCACCGCGATTTGACGCATTGTCCATGCAAATCCCTTCATCCATGCATCATACTTAAGTCTGTAAATTTTTTGCAAATCAACACGTTTCGCGCATTCATTAATCCCCTGAAATATTGTTCACGTTTCATCTAGCACAAAAATAAAACATTATTTATCATTTTCGAATATAAAATTTGCAAAATGTAAAATAAAATTTGCAAATATGAATATTAATGAATCATACGGAATTTGCATCTGATCAGGTTTTGCAAATTAACTGTAATCGAAAAATTTAGATAATCATCTGAAACGCGTTTCTCTGGCGAAGTTATTTTTAAAATTAATCCATCAAGCTGTCTGTGAATTTTTTCTTGTTATTTAATTTGCATCACTTCACCATCGCCAAATTCAAATTTTTCTGCAAAATTTTCTCTAATCCTTTTTTGCATAACTTTTAATTGCGAAAGCTCAATTTAATTTTGCCATAATAAAATGTGTCTCAATAAGGGTTGCTTCAAAAAGGGTGAAATTATTTTTGCCATTTTTTTGCAATTTAAATAATTTAGCACAATATGTCAGATGGGGTTTGAGGGTTCTGTTTGATTGTCACGTACTTGACTTTTTTAAATAATTAACTTTATCCAAGATTTTTTCGACAGTTCAACATTCGCGACGAGCTTTCATTCCGTTTGGCAAGAAATCCGCGACGTTTACACGACTGCGATGGTCGGAGCGTAACTGGGAAGCTTGCGAGCGTCCCGGCTTTCCTTCGCCGCAATTGACCCACCCCCTCCAGGCAGTCCTACACTGTACTATACCCCCGTGACAGCTCTTTCCATCGGATCTTCACTAGATAAGACTGAAAAATAATACTTCAAAGGAAAATCACTTTTTTTTTCGCAAAAATTACCTCTGCTTCCCGCTTTAATTTGCCTTGAAGAGATTACTGATATTTAAACACGTACAATTTGTCGTGCCTTTCAGAAATCTCGTACATTACTTATTTAGTATTTTCGGTTAATTAGATTTTATTGCGGGGATTTGAATGTAGACGTGCAGAGGAAAATTGCATAACGTGTAATTTTGCAAAATATATGTTATCGACGTTAAATTTTCTTTTT
>JABFQA010001855.1:0-12531 GCA_022817065.1 Probaryconus sp. ZL-2020 | reverse complement strand
AGAAGATTCCGAGCCATTGAATCGAAAGCATTAATTTAAAACGTTGTAAATTAGATTTGACGTGGTTACTGCTTTAAAAAATATAAAATTCGTAAAGTGAAAATGAAGTACCGAGGAATAATATAACGACAACAGTTATAATCTATTGTTAAATACATTTTAAGTATTTCAACTGATTAATATTAAACAGTATTTCACTGATAAATCGTTGATGCAAAATTTTATAACTTTGTAACTTTTATTGTTGAATAATCGCCAACATTTTTCTATCTAAAGACGAAGTAACCATCGAAATAAGTTCAATATATAGGCAATGTGCGAGTCAAATATGTTGGAGGCATAAAATTGTCTTATTTCTGTGAATAAAATATGAATCAAGTATGACCAACGTGCATTCCGGGCATTACGTTGAACATTGAGTCGTAGAAATGGCAAATAGCTGGTGAAATGTATGCGCAGATACATTTCTTGGCGCTCGCATAACGCCGAGATGTCTCCGCACACTACAAGTGTATGTGCCGTACGTAGGCCGGACGTATTTTATCGTAAGATGGCTCCTAAAAGCGTTCGCGCTGTTTTGTCATCGTAAACCGTTTTATGGGGAATTGTAATGTGTCTTTCCGCGGCAAGCCAGATCCAGATACGGATCATTCTCGACGAAAGGGACACGCATTTTTCATTCAATCGACTCATAAACGCTGTTTCACAGTCACCCTCATTCGTGTCCATTTTCTAATATCATTTCTTGCCAACAAATTTCCCCTTTAACGTTCTTTCCTCTTTGTCATTTTACTTTGATTCCATCACGCACAAACAAAAAATTTGGTGAATAATTATGAGTTGAGAGATAAATTTTCCTATACTTTCTGGTAATGGTGATAATGGTATCATTATCTCAGTGTTATTCGCAAAAGATATATTATGATTGGGAAATTAATTAATTCTTTCGGAACCGCAATCCACGGCTTTGTTTCGATATCTATTTTAAAATAGACAAGTTCGCTTTGTGCAAATCATGCTTAATTAGGTTTTAATTTTTTTTTTTTTTCAAAGTTCTACACTCCAAAGAAAACCAAGTTAAAAATTTTAATGGAATGCCGTTACCTTTAATGTATTCTGCAGAAATTTAAACGAAAGCAACAAAAATTTGCGAAGAAAAATTGGAAGTGAGAATGATGATATTTCACAATTCGATTCACAGTGTTGAACATGATTAAATGAATTAAATATTTCTTAGCAGAAATTATACGATTAATATATATGCATTTCGTTGATTAAAAAGCACGCCTTCAGGGAAAGCAATGTGTCATGTAAACTTTTCATTATGCTTCATAAACAGAAACTTACCGTTATTATTAAAATGATTAAACGAATAAAAATAAGTAAAAATAAATTAAAAACAACATTAACATTGTTACAATGGTAATTGTAACATAATGCTAAGTTAACACTGTAGCTGAAATGCCTAATATGAAATGTAAATATATTTAGTAAGGCACATAAGTGATACGTTAATTTGTACATTTGGCTGGAGAAGAATTCCATATATCTACATATATTTACTTGTGTACAGTTGTTTCACGAGATATTTCATATGCAATTCTAGTAACTTGTTAAATGTAACAAATTCCAATGTGTTTACTTAATTAGTCTTCGTTATACTAAATAATTACATTAATTTAACAAGATTAAGGATCACACGAATTATGAAATTATAATGAATTTTAAATTATTACATACAATATGATGATTGAAATATGATTTTTCATAATATAATGGTTTTCATTTGATTATGACTAAAATGTCTTTATAAGCGTAAGCAAATAAGCGAAACCGTTAAGTTTCTTGAAGCATAACACTGAGTTGGCAAGACAGTGTGAAATATTCTGTCTGGTTCGAGTTGATTCAGATCCTTCCGCAAAGTTTTATTCGTAGGTCTAATAGATCCTCGGATGCGAAGTGAGTAAAGCACTGGTGGATTAGAGCGGCGGGCCGATTTCCCTGTACTTGGCTTTGCTCAGGAAGGAAACCGTTTAAAGGTTTTACCTCTTCGCTAAGGAAGAGCTATATTTTCTCACGGCTCGTTGCGTCACGTGGCGGCAACATTTTTGAGCCAACGCGAGAGCAGAGTCGTCGCATTATCGGTACAAATCATTTTTCTTTGGAGTTAAAAGCGAACGCGAAAGAAAGCCCGATGAAAAAGGAGCGCGGAAAAAGCGTTTCTCCGGCATTTGGAGAAGAGTTTCGCCGGCATTTCGGAAGCGCCACGACTAATTAACTCGCGTGTAGATTGCGCTGTTCATAATCGTCGAGCGTCATTATTTCCGTCTACATTGTTTGTACGTTACGAAGTCGCGAAAGTGGGTCCCCGCAAGACAAATCGTACTTCTTAAACGGAGAATGGTCTCTACGCTCGCCGGAAGGAAGCCGTTTAAAGGTTTTATCTCCTTGCCAGAGCCGGCTATATTTTTCTTACAGTTGGCCGCACCAACATTCGTGCATGTACGACGGGAACTCAAGGCAGCACTTAAGGAGCCGTGCAAGCCAAATCCTTTATGAGGGACGAAAGTTTCACGCATTACATAAATTTTCTTGCGCTCGTTCTTGTCCGCCGAGATATTGTGCGCCCGACTTCTGGAGGTGCCGTTGAATATGCACAATTGGCTCTTCGGAGATTATTTTTATTTTTTATAAGCGAAATATACTGTTCGGATGTAAGCACGACTGTTATCAATAAATTATAAATAAGTTTAGTACCTAGGACGTACACATGAACTAGATTTCACGATAAATGGATATTTCGTGTTGCACTTGGATGTTCAGCAGACATTTTACTTGATGTTACAGGGTGGTATTGTATACATAAATATGTTTGCGTGAGTCTGTGTTAGTGGAACGGAGGTTGTTTTCTTTATGCGCAATGTGGAATATTTTATTTAAAGTGTCGTTTCCTAAAATTTTACCTAACGAAAGAGGAGATTTGTACCATGCCAAGGAGATATTCGGAAATCTTTGAACATTATTGTACGAAATTTCATTATCTTCTTCTCGTATGCATCTATTGCACTTTTATTTTGTTTTTCCTACGACAAATTTTCAACATACATTATAAAAGATAATTTAATGGCTATCGTTTATAATGATAAATCTTTTATTTTGTGTTTGGTTGTTTATTTTTTGTAAAGATATTTTCATATCGTTCTAAAAAATGTTAATAAAACAAAAACCTAATTTCCTATTACAGAAGCAATTGTAGAAGAAGCGTGTTAAATATTAAATCAGTGAGATATTAAAAATGAACATGAAATATCTCTCCTATTTAATAACGAAAGGAATCTATATTAACAATCAAAACAAGTTCCACCGAATAAAACAGTTTTTCGTGCTATTAAAATCACGTTTCTGACTTGGCAGTGTCGTAATTACGCCAAGTTTGCGTAAAAAATCACGAATGCTCAACAATTTCACCATTTTTGATTCTAAAGTAAATTCCGCGATCTTGCTGAGTTTTCCAGATGCCTGGTCACCCGGATTCAAGTGGAATAAATGCGATCGCGAAAATTGCATTAAAATAAATTTCATCGAATTCGCTTATCTTTCTTCTTTCCCGTTTCTCCTCTTTTTTCCGCGCACCTTTTCGTTTCAGCCTTTATTTTGCCTTGTCTCGTAGCGCACCATCCCTTCCTTTCGTTCGCGTTCAAGTGTCTCGTTGGAATTTAATTCTGCCCTTCTCGACTCAGCCAGTATGCGGATATTTGATACCCGATATTTTCTTTCCACGTCCTCAGCGTCCCGAGCTTCGGTAGTTCGGTAGCTTCCTTCGAGAACTCGTAGCCGCACGTGAGCGAGGGCTGAAAATACGTCCATTGACCTATCCACTTTGGCCAATGAAAATTCGCATTTAAAAATCGCTAACATTTCAACCTTTATTTCACTGACTTTACTACTATCTCCTATCTTCGTACCGTTAAAAATCATTTGATTGCAATTCCAAGAACTTTTAAATATTGTTTTCAAATCTACATTCTAAAATATTGTCGATATTGAAGATAATTTGTAAAGAGAAAATCTTTTGAAAATATCTAATAAAAAAATAGTTGAAATTTCTCACTTCCACGTACATTGCTATTGTACAGAACGTTATGATTTTTATATCACATACATACACATACACAAGCACCTCTTTAATTCACTAAACCTTTTTAAAAGATTTGAGCATTTCATTGAAAGAAATTCTATTAAAATTTACTGCACTTTGCGCTGAAATAAAATGAAAAATAAAAAAATAAAAAGCGTAAAAAACATCCGCGCAGTGACAAATTCATAAATATTTCTCGTTTCGGACGTGCGTCGATGTTCCTTTACAGCGATACAATTCGTGTCATCGCTTGCACGAGTTTATGACTGCAGACATAAAAAGAACAATTAGAGAGCATGCATGAATGGCGAAGCTCGGAGTCGTATCGTGCTTCGCGGTACGCCGCGAGTTAATGTTCAACGCTGCGACGCTGAAAATCTCCAATCCCATTTGGGTCATTGCATCTCGGGTATATATCTACCGCGCGACAAAGCCGTCCGGCGATGGCTTTGTCAGATAAATTCGACGACGTCGTTCCGAGTGCTTTGCCAGGATATCGCGGTGCCCCGTACGATCGCAATACTGATAGCGCCAGTAATTCTCATGTAATTGCGATCAAGTTATTTTCCAATGGAATCTGTCGAAATTGAAGGCAGCTCAACGAAGAATCAACCTGCTGCGATTTTATTGAAGATCCCCCGGCATTCCGTCAAGTACATACTTAGCGGAAATACTTGTTTTCTGTTTATCGCTTCTGCTTCGTTTCATTCATTTCATTTCTATAGATCGGAACGTTGTTTCCCATGAAAATCATTCGAACAATTCTCTTTTTCTCAGCTTCGATGCGTTTTATTAAGTTTGATGGATTACAGTGAATTGCGTCAAGTGACTTTTTTTTCTTTTTTTTCCTTCCCATTCACCTACCGAACCTCGTTTTTCGACCGGCCTCGAGAGCTGTCTGAATAAAAAGTCGCCTCCCTTTATGTATATTTGAAACAGGTGGTTTGATTTATTTTCAATGTCTGAATAATGTCAATCATAAATGGAGGACGTCGGAAGACGCACCAACCCGGGACAATGACGATCACAACAAAGAGGAAGTTAATTTCAAACTTTATCATTCGTTATGTTTCTCAATACCAAAGAGAGTAATTACGGTCTGCCTGTTACGTTTACATGAAATTATCATTTTTTTTTCATTGTTGCTTTAACCTGGATTATTTTGTCAATTAAAAAAATTCTAACAAACGATTTTGTCAAAAATCCAATGCATCTTTTTTTTCTTCAAATTACACTTCATTTTTCTAATTTGCAATATCCATTATTATTTCACGAAGATTAGAATCGTTTCCCTCGCGATAACACATGATAATTTTCTAAGTGTATCTCTACAATTCCAAATACAATATCAATATTCATGTTCAGCACAGCTCGGGGTAAGATTAGCGTAAAATTAATCGAAGCCCGTGTCAATTTAATTATATAACTGCGCGTTAATCTCGAGAGACGACCTTACGCCATGGCAATTAAAACAAATGTTCCAAACGTCACAAATCAGATCCATTGACAATTTAAAAATTGGCAGTTTCGCTTGATACTTGTACAATCTTGGATGGACAATTTTTTCTTTTCTTGGATGGTCATTCTTTTCTTTAATGCTGTTTCAATTTCTATGTACAATATCGATTGAAAATGACTTTGCAGGTGTCACGCTCAAAATTACACGAGTTTGCTTTCCATTGTTTCCATCGTCGTCATTAACAAAATTAATTTAGCCTGGAGATATGATCGATGGCGCGCGACGTTAGCGGAGCTCGAAGTAGATAACGTCGTTGTTGATCAGACCTACAACGCCAAGAGCAAGACTACGCGCTTTTCGTCCGTGCGCGACACGCAGCTCGCTACAGGAACTCGTGTATTACACGTCCCGCAATATGAAATAACTCGGGAAATTCTCTTCCCGCGTTGAAACTCAAAATAAAACAACGCACGGCAGACAATGCACGTGCACGTTGCAAAGCGCGCGTCCTTTTATGCGACATTTGTATGGTTTGTGCATGGTCCAAACCACTGTCTTATTTGAAAAAGCAAATTTTGCGGCAGAGATGCCATGCGAAAATTTAATCCCAAATGAACACAATGTTACCTTCTAACGGCGTTGCGAAATCGCCACGCAAAAATACGGATGTAGCTTTCAATGGCTTTATATCTTCGATGGTGAAATGTTTTTCAAATGATTTTTAATTCCATTCATTTCAAACAGACGTTTAATATTTTTTTTTTTTCAAATTCATATCTTTTGTTTCCTTATTTAGAAGAAAATACTTTATTTTTTGAAATTCCTGTTGTTTCTGTTATTACAATTCATATTATTCACAATTCAATTTTCTATTTTCTTACAAAGTTTATGATACATTTTAAGTAAATAAACGTAAATGATCAGAAATGTAATTGTTTGTGAATTTCATTGAAATATTTTCTGAATTGAATAAGGTTGCATTAGTAAACTAATTATATAAACAAAGATATTAATTCTGTTAGGTTTGTAGTACTTGGCACCGACTGGACGGTATCCTCTATTTATCCATAAAAAGGATATCCCACTTCTGACAACAGTTTCGCTGTGCGTACGACCTATTTCAGTTATATATGAAATGTGAAGTGCGTCGCGTAGGAAATAATTCCATTTTAAAGCATGTGACCAGAGATAAGTACAAAATACATTCAATAAAGCGTTTAACATTTTGCTTTCAAAGTTTACTGCAGTAAATACATAAAAGGGAAATAACACAATTTATGTTTCATTCGAAAATTAAACTAAGCATTTTATTATAAATTGGATTAATCAAAAATTGAAAAAATATTATTGGATGAGTTCATCATATGTATAAAAGTTTAGTAAAAAATTGAGATGCTTAGTTTTAGTTAACAAATAATAAAAAGAAATTGTGTAATTTCATAGTTGACAATTGTAATTTCTGTTTATTGACCGCTGTACAATTACCATTAATTTTTTTAATGGTAATAACATCATAAAACTATCGTTCGAAATAGTTGGATTGGTTGTAAGAAATAACGACTCTCAATCGGATACTACCATTTAGGAACTAACCCCATTTAATTCGCTCTTCCGCTTATTCACATGTCAACGTGAAATATCATAAATGGTTTATTTTCAAGCATCTTTTCAGTGAACTATTCTCTTCGCGAAGAATTTCGTTTTAAATAATTATAATATTATTGTAAATTAAGGGGACTCTCCGCAGAAAAATGACAATTTTCAACAAAATCTTGCAAAATAATTAACAAATTATAAAATTTTTCAAAAACTCAAAACGTATTATTGTTCTCTGTTGTGAGTAGTATATTTAATTCAAAAGATTAAGTTAATTGATTGATAAATAAAGATGTTATTAAACTTATTAAGACTTAAAGGAAACGAATGATTTTCAAACAAAGAGCTACAGAAAAGCTTTGCCTTTTTTCAGTTTCAAATCAAACCGAAAAAGTTTTTAATAAAAGCAAAACGAGAAATACGAATAAAAGCAAATTCGAAGAAATTTGAAAGATTTTCATCGCTGAAATTCAGTAGCAAGATTTTCAAGTGTTCCACATAAAATGAATACAGTTTTGTTTGTAAACCGAGTCTCGGCGTTATAACGAGATACCCTATCCATGGCGTACGTTATCACGTATTCTATTCAATCTGTAGAAGATATGTTATACAAGCCGTAAAAGAGGGTACACGTCTTCCAGAGTAGGAAGAGGTACATTTGCTCGCCACGGGGTGTCCCACGAATTTGCGCGTCGACATATCGACGTCGTCGAGTATGTGTATACAGAGCATAAAACGAACAGCAGCCCCGACTTATGCCAAGAAATGCACGTGTGGTCTTCACGAAGAAGAGAAGAGAAGAGAAGAGAAGAGAAGAGAAACGAAGCGAAGGGGGCTGCTTTTTCGAGTCGACCAATGACAGTAGGTCACGTTCCACGGCGGTAACTTGGTCGACAAAGCCTCGGGGATATCAAACTTTCAGTCTGATACATCGGGCGCCGCCAACTTCTCTCGCCCCATCCCTCCGAGGCGAAAGCCAACTGATCAGCCCCTATTGTGATCCAGAAGACAGTCCGCAGTGGCTACGTATCGAGAAATCCATTGCCGAATTGGAAACTGCGTAACTGAATTTGCGATCCGCAGAAATGTGGCTTGACTACCGTTCTCGTTATTTACATTGCTGCTCTCACATTCCCGGAAATTGGTGCGTTTACGAGTTACGCAAGACAACGGTTACGAAATGGTTCTAGCAGGACAACGATCTTCCTCGACCAAGTAAATTCTCGATGTTTTATGAACATAAACTCGACGATGGAAATTCGCAATGCCTGCCTTAAAGCTCGATATCTAAATTCCATTCGTCCGCGGAGAAATATTGGTGAAGATATTGATAGTTCTAAGGAAATAATTGGCGTGTTGTTCTTCCATCATTGATCAGTTTTCTCTCTTGAGTGATACTCTTTTTAAATTATTAATTAAAAACAAGGTTATTTATACAAGACCTTTATTATTTATTTTCACTTTATTCCGTTACTGATTATGTAAAGTTTATCATCTATAACACAATTTGAACGTACAAACAACATTTATTGGTACCACCACCACCACTGTGTTCATTTCAGATTGCAATACCATATTCAAATATTTTCTTTGACTGATTACTATCTATTCCGTAGTACCACTGAATCAATGTAACATCACAAATGAAATAACTTAGTTATATCAGCAATCTGAATACATAAACTCAAGAAATTGGTTACATCAACAAAACAAATTAGTCACACAAAATGATGATTGTATAAATGTTCCCATAACAAAATCTTTACCGCAAGTCGGTACGAATGAATAATCAAATTCCTTACCGTGGAACATTTTTAGTACTAAAAAAAAAATAATAACGAATAAGAAAATACAATAAATATTCTAATGACTCATTTCTTTGCAATGTTGAATATTTCCTTTGTAAGAGAAAATGTTTTTAAAAGTCAGATTTGTAAAGAGTTTGAAATACAGCAAAATAAAAAGTTTTGATGCAATTGAAGGTGGATGGATACCTTACAACAAAATTTATTGAATTTAGTAACAAGGACAAATGGCGCATTTCAGCGTCCGAGATTCGAGCGAGTTCAACGACAAAAGGAGTATGAAAGAAGAAAATAAAAAATATGAAATCACATATATACTGAGAAAAAAGAATTTCTGTAGTTGCAGTTTGCACTGCTGGAGTCTTCCAAAGAAGACTGTACCTAAGACAGTCTATCTAGAAAATAAAGAAATCTTCTCTTGCAGAAAATTATTAGATTTTTATTTATTTATTATTACGACACGAATGACAGATATTAAATCTTTGATAGGACGCTAAATTGTCAAAGATTTTGAGACCATAATTGATAGCCATTTAAACATATTTGTTTCGAACGTTATTATAATAGAATATCGTGTGCAACTTATCACAACTTCGACACGAGGAGACACTTGTCTCGCCTATCCTATGTCATTTTAGAAGTGTCAACAATATAATGCAAACTGCGATAAGCTTGGTGTCAATATTATAAGTCAATATTGCAATATATGTTTTCGAGTGTTAAAGAACACATAGATGTTAAATACTTCTTAGTCATTACACAAAAAATTCAGACATATGCAAAAATCAAAATCATTGGAAATAACATATTTCGCAAAACTTTTGCAACCATATTAAAATTGGTTTGTATTACATATACATTTATTGTCAATTATTAACAAATAATCACGAGCATAATAACCTTTTCATCCAACTTATCGAACAATAAAGTTCACATATTTATAATCTGATAATCTGATTATGTAATAATTACAAAAGTTATTTATGAGTAATTCATTGTTAATTATTAGTTGAATACATTTCTTTAGTAAGAACGTCGAATAATTAATTTAAATGAATTTCATTTGTTATTAAATTCACGAACTTATTATTTAATAATTGTATGACTGTTTGCACTGCTCTACTATGTATTTATATGTATAAGTATAGATGAATATATTATATAATAATATATAATATCTGTTTCGGTTCTATAGTAGCACATGACGTATAATAAGGTAAATACTACCGCTTATCATACATCATTCAGTAATGTTGAATAGCATTCTCTATATAGTAAGCAATACAGCAAATGCGATGAAACAGTTCCATGTTAGCCATTAAACACATTGCGCACGTGCGTAGGGGTCCTTGTTATTACTGGACCCCTCACTGTTACATTTCAGGCAAAAACAATACATTCGGAAAATAGTCTCATTAAAATCTAACAATAAGAATAACAAAAAACAACTTTCGTGAGGACTGTGTGATTAAATTTTATAAAACATTTTGTGATAATTTTATGACTTTCGACGTCGTGAAACTTTGTACTGCAAGTTCTAAAATTAGAAAACATTTAAAAAATGAACACGAAGAAAATGTCTTGATGCTAATTGGAATTAACATTTCTGTTAAGGAAATATTTGAATTCTTCATCGGTAGAAGTAGAAGGCATTGGTGTTGGGCAGACGAAGATTGTTGGACCATAAACGCTCCTGCACTTCTTAACACACAGTCGTCGGGATACATAAGATGTTGATTAAAATTGCAAATACTTAACAAACTGTCACAAGTTGTTATAAAGAGGCCGTAACAGGACTTAATGTAATTCCGTTACCAAATACAACAAAATTCAGTCCAATCCGAAATCAGGTTATTCGGAATGGCGGTACGTCTTCGCTCTAACAACTGCACTTGGCAAGTTAGCGTATATTTACCCAAACACGGCGTCGCTTGAATATCGAATACGAATGCATAAATCTAAGTGCACGGCATATTCGTCGCGAAATAGCCTAAAGAGATTTAGGAAGAATCGAGATTTTAAAGAGAGATATAACGGACAAACAAAATGAATTGAAATTGCCGACTGAACTGGTTATTAATAATCGGTGATTTCCTTGTCCCAAAAGAGAGTAAAAATTGATCGAGTTTAAAAACTTGATAATTAAAGTTATTTACTAGACCTAATGGGTGGGGATAAAAGGAGTTTTGAAAATTTGGAAAAGACTCTCATGAAAAGAGATACCGCGCGAAAGTATCTCGGCGTCAAGTTCCCCTAAGGGTAGCATGTGCCGTCTTTCCCTTAATATAATTCTCGGCGTGCAGGCTCGTCGCCTCGGGCCTTACATAATGCAGGGGTGGCGGTTGAGCCGCATAAAAAATCCAACGTACTAGTCTCCCGCGGCACGTGGTACGTTCCCTGCGAGGAGACAAAATGAACGCACGTCCCCGCCAGACGCTACGTAGTCTCATTATTATTAATGTGACGAACGATTTTATCCTCGCGAAAATCGAACTCCGCTCTAAAATATGATAATGGGAGGAGGACAAGAGGTGGCCCGTGAAATATGAAGACAAAGGGACGCGGCGCAATGAAACGTCCATTCGAGTGACTCCATTGGATAAAACTCAAAGACGCTGCCCCGGAAAAGAGTTATGTTACCGGGCTGAGGCTAAAAATTATTTGCGCTCCGTTTAACCGATACGCCGACGCCATTTTTATTGGCAGCGAATTCATGGGTAGTAGTTGTTATTTGCACTGAGACGATTCCTTGCATAAGAACCTCATTAAAAGTCACCGCCGGGGAAATCCATACGGATGGTACCTTGTTTTCCTTCGCGCGTTCTTCTATTTAATTCCGAATCTATCTCTCTGCATCGCCTCTTTTATTCTGATAAATAATCTCATTCCTTTATGCAATCACCTTTTTTTTCCATTAGCCAGGGGTTAAGGTATTGATCTTAGTTTATTTTCAATCGAAATGCGTGTGCATTGAATGTGTTCCCTATTAAGGGTCGATGTGCAGTCGCGGATAATTTGCGTTTGCTCGGGAAAACAATATTCTCATTTGATTCAAGCTTCAAACGTATATCGTTGATTCGATTTCGTAATGATTATCAGGTTCACGTTAAAATAATATATTGCAATAATTAAAAGAGCATGTCAAATTATATATACAGACAGGTCATATAAATTTTGCAGCACACTTCACTAGTTACACTTCTTACAAATATTAAATTAGTTTTACGTTTACAATATTCCTTAACTGTTAACTCAGCAACTTTTAGATTAGATTTGGTCTACCTGGAAATGTAACATAAAAGTTGAAATGGTTCAAAGCAGAAAAACTTCTAAATATGTTACACTTACCAAAAATACAACTTTGTTAAGTTTCTTAACAACATTTCTAATTTCCAAGAAATATATTCCAAGGGAAAAGATAAAAAAAAACGAAGTAATAATAATAAAACGAACTTATTCACGTTATTCTTCCTTGTCCCATGATTTATCGTCTCTTAAATATTTCCGCTGATTTTTTTTTTTTTTTTTTTTTT
>JABFQA010001854.1:0-12538 GCA_022817065.1 Probaryconus sp. ZL-2020 | reverse complement strand
CTTTATTTTTCTTGTTACAACAATTAGCGTATCTTTCTTAAAGAACCAGTTGAAAACATTGAGTGAGACTGCACTGAGTGCCGCGTAGCAGACACGTGACATGCTATGTCTTTTGTTAACACGAAACAGAACATTACGTTACGCTCTAATTGGTTACAGTCGCACGAGGCAGCTTAGGCTCATTTCGTGTATGTTTCTTGCTTTATCTTAATCGCATTCATGAACATCAGAGCCTGACAGTCTGTACGGATCACAAATTTAATTCCAACCGAAAACGGCCGTAACCTTTCCAACGCCCACGCGATCGCCAACAGATCCAGCTTACTTGAATGATACCGTGATTCAGGCTCAGACGTTCGTCTGCTTATATAATACACAGGATGAAGGTTACGTGAATTATCCGATTGCAACAAAATGGCAGCAATTCCGACTGATGAAGCATCAGTATGTAATTCCGTAACATCAGCCTGAGGGTTATAAATCTGCATTACAGGACTTGACGATAAGATATCTCTGATTTTATTGAACGATTGAATTTGAGCATGCCCCCACGTAAACTCTACGTCTTTCTTTAATAACATCGAAATCGGTGAAATAACCTCTGCGAATTTATGCACGAATCTTCTAAAATAACTACAGAGTCCTATGAAACGACGTACTTCATGCACATTTTGAGGATATGGGAACTTTCTAATCGCATCTATCTTTTGAGTCCCTGGAAACATCCCTTGTTTACTAAATTCGAATCCCAAATATGCAATATGAGTCAACCCAAACTCACATTTTTTTAGATTAAATGTTAGTCCCGCCTCTTGAAATACAATTAAAACTTGTCTTAATTTGAGTAGCAACTCTTCCCAATTTTTCGCGAATATAAGAATGTCGTCAAAATACGCTATAGCTAGTTTATTACGCCAAGGTCCCAATACGCGTTCCATTATTTTAGCAAAGTAGAAAGGTGCATTTGAAAGCCCGAACATAGCCCTTTGAAATTTACCTGTCGTATCTGGAGTGATAAACGCGGTTTTATGTTTAGCGGATTCCTTTAATGGCATCTGTTAGTATCCATGAGATAAATCAAGTGTCGCAAACAATTCTGCCCCATGAATCAATTCCAGGCATTCGTCAACATTTGGTAATGGAAATTGAGTTTTAACGGTTTGCGAGTTCAGTCCCCTGTAATCAACAACTAATCTATGGCTCCCATCTTTCTTTTTAACTAACAAGCATGGGCTTGTGTATGGCGATGACGTTTCCCTGATCAAACCGGCCTCCCTATATTCCCCAACTATATCACGCATCATCTATTTGCGGAATAAATTGAGAAAAAATTGAGAATAAATTACAGGATGTGTAAATCGGGTTTTAACCTTAATCTCTTACTGGTACAAAGGAAAAAAGTAAAATATCTTGTGAGAAATGCCAAAAAAACTTATTACAAGGCTCATCTTTCTAACAAAACAGACCCTAAAATTTTATGGCGGGAACTTAAGAGACTTGGCTTTGTCCAAGAAAAAGTCAGGAGAAGCTTGAGTGTTAAATTGGACGTTAATATTCAAAATGATTACTTTATTTCAGCCATAAATAGCCTCACGTGTGACATGCAGAGGATACCTTTGCTGACTGATACTGCCTTGCTTGGGCGTCCATGTTTTGAGCTGGCACTGGTGGACTTACACCAGGTCTCCTCAATGCTGGACAATATAAAGACCGAGGCACGGGGAGTGGATGCAGTGCCTGTCGATTACTTGAGGAAATCGTTCCCAGTTATGGGTGGATGTATATTGGAGATGTTGAATATGTCTATTTCTCACGCGGTTTTCCCTGATATCTGGAAGAAATCATTGATCAGACCAATTCAAAAAATTCGAGACCCAGTGAATCCAAGTGATTTTCGGCCGATAGCGATTCTTTGTGCTATTTATAAAGTCCTGGAGAGGGTGGTTCATACACAGCTGACGGATTACCTGACGAGATATGACCTTCTTGACCCATACCAAAACGGTTTCCGAAAACGGTTTTCAACGCAGACAGCATTGTTGAAACTGACGGATGATATCAGGTATGGCATGGACCAGCAGAAGTTAACAATACTAGTTTTGTTTGATTTCAGTAAGGCTTTTGATCTCGTTGATCATAATCTTCTGTTAAATCGCTTGCGGATATTGGGCTGTTCTGGTCATGTTATAAAGTGGTTTGCTTCTTATCTATCAAATCGTTATCAGGCTGTGGTGTTGGATAATGTAACATCAGATTGGGTTCAAGTGAAAACTGGTGTGCCACAAGGGTCTATATTGGGTCCATTGCTATTTGTAATTTTGCTAAATGATATCTCGTCTGTCCTTCAATTTTGTAAATATATCTTGTATGCTGACGATTTCAGCATGTACTTGAGTTGTCACCCATCGGAACTGGCATTGACACTCGCTAGGGTACAGAAGGATGTCTTGAATGTACAAAATTGGGTATCTGAGTCCAATCTCGTATTGAACTTGCAGAAAACCAAAATACTTGTTTTTGGCACGAGCAAATATATGTCTCAGGCAAATCTGAATGATATACCACAGGTGTATGTGGAGAATACCCCTATTCCTTATGTGACTGAAGCCAGGTGCCTGGGTGTTGTCTTGGACAGCACGTTGACCTGGAGGCCATAGATACTGGCAATGGTGAAATCTGTCTGGTTTAGGTTGAGTCAGCTTCGGAGAAACGGCAAACTAATGGATAGAGAACTGAGGAAGCACCTTGTGATGTCGCTGATCTTCCCAGTATTTGATTATTGCTGCGTGTTATACACAAATTTGAATTAAGAGCTATCTCAGCGGCTAGAGAGGACATTCAATGCTTGCATCAGATTTATATTTGATGTAAGAAAATACGAACATATTAGTCCGTTCGTTCTGAAGAGTGGCTGGTTGAGACCCAGTTATAGAAGAAGGTATTTCCTTGCGTTGATGACATATAGCATCCTAAAATACAACTGCCCACCTTTTCTGGCTAGGGGTTTCGCCTACAGAGTGGATTCCACAAGCTATGCTTTGCGACAACACCCACGTAAATTGGTCGTGCCTTCTGCGAGATTGGAATGCTACAGAGGCTCTTTCTTGATTAGTGCCTGCAGGCTATGGAACGAATTGCCGGACTTCATATTGGACTCTGTCTCCGTTGTTTCTGATAATTCTTTTAAAAATCAATTACATGACTTTATGTGGGAAAAACAGATGCAGTGTATTTGAGATACAAGATTATGGAGTATAGATGATCTACCAAAGTAAAATTAAAATTGTAAAATTGTGAAACTGAGATTTTATGTTTCTGCTGCATTTTCTGTTGCATTTTCTGTTTACGTTTTCAGATGCATTTTTGTCTATGTTATGATTTACATTAGTAGCATTTGAGAAGTTTATTTGCATGTTTATTTCTATGTATTTTGAAATTTTTATATTTTATATTTATTTTTTATATCCTACTGTTTTTATCACTATCAGCACTACTATTTTCTATTTTTGGTTGAGATTGAAAGAGAAAAAACTCCAGTGCGCATATTATATTATATTGAATTGTACTTATATTACTTTGTTTTATCGCCCATGGGCTTATAGCCTAAAGGCCTCAATAAATATACAAATATACATACATACATTATTTCTCGTTCACGCGCGCTAGAGCGATAAGGTTTTGAAGAGATCGGAACACTCCCGGGTCTTTCCACAATGTCCATTTCAAAATTTTTCATACATCCCAGTTCTCGAATATTTTTGGCAAAACATCCCCGAAATTCATTCAACAGAGTTAATAATTCTTGTTTATGTTCATCCTTAGTACCTGGGTCTACTTTAACTTCGCTTAACTCTATCGGAGCAACAATATTTTCACAACCCGGAACATTTTCAACTATAGAAATCGCGCTATCTCCTAGCAAATCATCAATTTTAATCTCGGACGGATCATTACCAAAATTTGCTACTGGCAATGTTGCTCTTTGATTATCAATCATAACATCAATAAATTTTACTATTCTCGGTTCTATCTGAGTTTCCTCTGACGCCTTTGGTTTCGCGAATTGTTCATTTACCCAAGGAAAAATTGAGTCATTATCGCTTTCTCTAACAAATCGCAAAGTACCCTTTGAATGGATAAATGCTACCCCTGAACTTGAAATAAAATTCTGACCGACAATCACGTCATGCTTTTGTACTGTATCAGGCACAATTCGCAACCTAACCTTTTCCAAGGTAACATTGTCGACCGTCATATTTTCCTCAACAATTCCGTACGATTTTATAATATTGTCACTTTTTCCGAACCCATACAGCGAACTTTCTCTTCGAATAATTTGAAAACCGCCCTCTATCGCGATCGAAGCCTTGATGGTACAATCTGAGCAACCGGTGTCTATCAATGCATTCACTTCAAGATTTCCAATTTTAACAGTTTTCGTAAATTGAACAAATTTATTTTCCGCGCCGACATTGTCATTGTGAACCGTTTTAACGCTTACGTTCTCTTTTTTAATCGCGTTACATTCTTTAGCAATATGTCCAATGACACTACACGAATAACATTTAGGTTCTCGTTTTACCGGACAATTTTTGGACAAGTGTCCTTCAACATTACATCTGAAACATTTAACTTTAGACATTGAATTACCTTTTTGTTGTGTCGCAGTAACAATCACACGATTGCGCCCCGATTCTTCTGTCGTACCTTCTTGTTTAATTTCTCGCTTCGTCCCACTGTCGAATGAAAACTTGTTGAAGTTTGTTGTTGTAGATGTCGCACCTCGTCTTCCCTGGATGCGCGCCCTGCGCGCGGTCTCCAAGCTCTCCAGATCTTCTATGTCTCTCAGGATCTCATTGTAGTCGGTATAAGATTTATTAGCAATCGAATGGCTGATTTCTCTGGACCAGAGACCGATCGCTACCTGTTTGGCAGTCTCCTTTATATCCAAACCCACGTCTTTGCATAACCTCATTTTGTCGAAAAAATATTCTCTAATTTTCTCGTTAGGTTGTTGTGTTCTGTTTTCCATGTCCTTCCATCGTTGCGTAAGAGCTTTTTCACCGACAAACGTGGCTTTAAATACGGCACGAAATGAATTCCAATCCACAATTGAATCCAATTGGCTAACGTACCAATTTCGTGCTGCCTTTGTCAAATGCGCACGCGCGGTCTCGAATGCCACTTCTCGTGTCCACCGATGCAACGTCGCTGTCGATTCTAGCTGACTGAACCAAGCACGTGCTGCTCCGGGCCCCTCGAGTCCATCGAATTTTGCAATATTGTGCGTTAAATCGGGTAAAATTTTCGGCACCTCTTGCTGCCTGCAAAAGCATTTCAATATTTTGATTCGCCATTTGGATTCTACTAGCCTTGTTCCTTCGTACTTGGCCAGCTCACACTAAGCTACCAAATGTTCCACGACAAATCGCACAATGTCTCAATAGTCTTTATCAAAAAACAAGAGCACTTCTCTACCCAAACGGCCTTTGCCCGAGTACAAAATCACAGCGATAGCAACACGAAGTCTCGTCGCACTTCGACCACGCGGTCTCTTCCTGCAAATAAAAATTGCCGCCTCTGTATCCTCCACGTGCACAACTACGTATCCCACTCCTGAATTGTTGGAAATAGTTAAATAAAACAATAGTCAGGATATTGAAAAATAAGTAAATAATAGTTTATTTCAAGTTTAATATAAGAACTGGTATTTTGCCTCTAGGCTTCGCTTAACACCACACTTGGCCAACGCTCTCACAAAAATCGCCCCAATCTGCCTTCGCACATTCAACCTCCCTGATAGCCATATTTGTGCAAATTTCGTGCAAATATTGTGTATACACTTTGCATAATATTTATGCAAAGACACTGCCGCAATTGGCCACATCATTTGTACAAATCGTATACACAATAAATATTTTTTAACTAATATATGTTATTAGTAATTTTATGGTCATATAAATAAAGTCATACAGTTATATTGAATACATTCAATGGAGACGAATTACGTTGGATCATTTTATACGGACGATCGTATAAAAATAAACTTTTTCTATTGAATTATCATCGTTTAAAGTAAAATTTTAACACAACCGGAATCTACTAACAACTATCATTAGGAACTTTCATTTTTATGGGTGCGCATAAAATTTTTAATTATCCTTTCGCTATCGTCTTATCTTCCCTCCATTTGTCCCTTTCTATCCACGCGGAATTTAATTACCATAAATAAATTATCTAAATATAATGACTTTGCTATCAACGCGGAGTTCAATACCACAAAAGACTTTTATGAAAAATGTAAACGTGCATTTAATCGTCGTCGTCTTCTTCATTCACGTTGCAATAGCATTTAACGGATATTATTTAATAAATAATATATAATTATTGACGTATATGATGAACTGGTGAGAAAAAGTTAATTATTTTCTTTATCTTATCCGGTGCGTAGACATATCTAAAATTGAAGATTGTCACCAAAGGTATTGTATAATATTCAAAGGGAGGAACAAGCATCGAGCTTAAAGGGGATTTGTCACTGCCTGAAAAATTTCAAATTTCAAATTAAACTAGTTAGTTAAATGTTTGTGCAGCAGCAGACATTTCGTGTGTGGTCATCCAGAGTCAAGTGCCGTCGGACGAGTTTGAGGAGGCCACGACGAACACGAAGATGGTCATGGGGCTCGTGAGACGGACTGAGAAAGAGGAGGCGGCGGTTATCTCTCGCACGTCAAAACGGCACAAAGTTGCGCGATATCTCGGCAGGTTGTACACGGGAATAGGTGGCACAGATACCGACTCCTCAATGTCAGAAGATAGTAAGCGCGCAGTGAGATAGAAAGACACATACCGTCAGAGAGAAGGACGCAATGATTTGGTAGCTGCTCGTCAGACCGTCTGTCGCGCGACGTACCAAGACTTCCTGCATCGAGGTCAAGGCACTGAGCTTTGCAAATTACGCAATACGTTGAATATTTTGGCATTATTCTATTTCTGAACTTCGTCAAGGATATTTTGATATTCCCATAAGACACGACAGAACAACTCTTTCAAACGAACCGTTGATTGTCGTTATTACAATACATACTGTTGTCATCTTTATTATTTTTTCATGAAATTTAATTATACTAGATGAATGTCTTTGTCTGTCAAACTAACTTTTCAGTTTACAAAATAACTTGCTTAATTAACTTATTAATCTTAGGATTAATAAGTTCAGAATTTTATTACAGTAAAATCTGTCTTATCTCCTGCATTCTACCAGATAACAGGAAAAGCTGAGATCAACAAATAGATAGATTTTAAACTTGAAAATAAGAAACGTTAGTATTTCAATATCAGATTGTTCGAGCACGTAATTTTATATGATTAAAAAGTTTATCCTATGCCAGCAAACACTTGCAAGCCATTTTGTTCAGCTGACGCAACAACATATTGTGTCTCCAATGTGTATGATTAATATATATATGTAATTGTAATGAAATACTCTATGGTGGATATGTAAAATATGTTACAGGCTCAACACTAAACTGTCACTTTCATAACACATCAACGAAACACGTCATACCTGTCATAGACTGTTATCACTTGTACCAGTGTTATGGTATTTGCTACATATTATTTATCAATAAATGTGTCCATACGATAACAAATATGTTACGTGTATGACATACGCGCTATCATACGGAGTACCATAAATAACAAATACGTCAGAATTTTATCATTTAAATGTATGTACCACTATTTGTCACATATTACTACCTATAAATGTCTGCTGCTTGATAATACCTGTTATATACATGACCATGTATGTAACAATTATGCCACATTTTTTTTTTCTTTTTTTTTACCCACGTCAATTACATTTAATAACATATATGGTAATTCGCGAGATGACTATGTTGAAAAATATTTGTGTCACATTACCATATCGCGAGGTGTTGCTGCTACATTTTACGAACGACGTTCCCGCGTTCGGCGCACGTGTTACATAACTTTTTCTGTTTACGAATAACAAGAGAAAAGGAAAGAATAGGTAAAAAGTGAAAATGAAAGTAACAGGAGGAAAAAATGTAATTGCGTCGCGCGATATATAAATTTTTTGTTTATGCTAATGATTTCGTGTTGTGTTGTTAGTGCGCTGTCTCGGGGGAAATAAAGTCATTGGCGTCGTTCAACGACACCTTAGTAAGTGAACCGGCCCACGCTTATGTTCGATCGATCGTTTGCGTTGCGCAAGGTCGGCAAACCATACGCACGTGGAAGCATGACATTGCGCTCGCGATAAATACTCGATCTAATACTCGCGCTTAGATCTCCGTCAGCGGAACATTGTGTCGCAACAATGTTTCTTACGGGAGACAGAAATTAAATCAGCGCGCGCTCGCACGTCGTGCGAAAAATTATACCTCTCATTAAAAATCGTTAGTCGATTATGAAAGGTTCTACTGCATTTTAAACGCTAACAATGATTGATGATTTTTTTTTTTTGGATGGAAGAGATACGGACACCGGACTTTTTCTTTTTTTTTTTTCTTTACCCCCGAGATAGTATCAAGAACAGAAGGATAAATCTCGCATTAATAATAGTAATTAAGATTGAATTACGATCTTAAGTGACGTTGATTGCAAAATAATTATTAATTGTTTCTGGGGCAGCGGAAAATTGTTAGTTGATTCAAACCATGTGAAAACTTGGATCAATAATTGATTTCTTGATAGGCAAAAGACGGTTACTCGAACTGTGGTGTATTACCATTTATAAATTATCGAAAATTTGTACACCATTGGGTAGGAAAAGATTACGTTATTCGACTACGAGGGTTTGCACTGTAGGTGCGTTTATTTATTCATTTAGGATTCGCCAAAAGTGTCGCAGATGTATTGAGACGCATGTGGCTCCCATTTTAACACTATTTTTTTTATTCTGCCATGCATTTTGTGGAGCTCGATAAGTATTTACCGTAATCGGAATGAATATCGTGACATTTTATTTTTCCTCTGCTACTCGAGTAAGCGCGAACGATAGTCGAGGAATTGATTAAACGAGCCCTCGGTCGCGACGCCACTGGAATGAGATAAAACAGTGATAGGGAGATCAATGACGGCGATAGCTGAAGTTATTACCGGATAGAGGGAGAGGGAAGAGCTCTGGCAGGAGCGATAGAGCGAGCGAATGAGGCGCGGGGCAAAGCGGGGCGAGTCGGCGGTCGCTCGGACTAACTCCGATAAGCAGAAACAGTTATCAAGAAATGGAAATGACTGATAAGCGCGGCAGCGCGTTTTTAACGTTACATCGAGGAGCCCGGCATTCTGATGGAATTCTCGACTTGCTTGGGATAATATTCTGTTAATACCACGTTGTTCTAATGGCCCCGATACGCATCTTTTTATTTTTAAATATATCATTATGACTTTTTATCAACTCTCCGGGCACACAAATATATATATATATTTTAAAATGGGAACGCTGTTCTTTGTGCGCTGGATTGTATCGGTTAAGGACGACCAAAGTTTTTCTTTAACGAATTGATTCGACGCTCTTTTCATGTTTGTTTATGTGGAAATTATTTCAGAAACCAGTTATATTAATTAAGATAATGCGCTTTTAAAACGTCACTAGCGCGCGTTCGACGTATTATTTATTTGTTTAAAGTACGTGTCACAAATACTGTTATTTATGTTTGTGTGGACGAAGATAGAGGCGCGAGTTACTTTGGCCAATTAAAAATCGGGGCCACATTCCTTCGATTGACCGCTCTTGAAACTTGTTAAGAATTCAATGCATTATAAATAATATGAATTAGAACAAATGCCTGAAATGCGATACCGCTCCTTTGTTCTTTGTAATGTTTCTTTTTATTTGCTAAATCGATTTTAAATTTTACTTTGTAATTTTACTTCGTGCATTACGATATAAATATACACACAAATAAATATTGATTTTTGTCGTAGGGTTAACATTTTCAACTAGGAATTATTACAATTATATGTTAAGGTAAGAATGTAAGATAAAAAAATTTTAAACGTATTTTACAATCTACGCCATAAATTGAAAAAAGGTTAATACTTAAAGACGCGGAAACAAGTGAACAGGAAATAAATAAAAAATCGAGTGAAATAAATATAAAGTCCTAGGTTTTGAACTTTCTAAATTCCCTCTTAAATATTCTTTAGCGATAACTTTTTACAATGTTGTTACAGCAGAACAATGAAAGCGCATAATTTAACGTTTAATACCAACTTGTACATTTGGCCAAATCTAACGTGCATTCTTTTATACAAACTTTCGTTATCTCAAAAAAAAAAAAAATAAATAATATACTAAAGTATTATTTATTACGCAACTATATAATAAGCATAGCCTAATAACTGCAATAAAACGCGATAGGAAATCACCAGGTGGAAGGATAAATTGCCCAACGTTGGGGTTGAGAATAGCTTCAAACTAAACAAGCTCAAAAATGCATCGAAAAATGCTATTACATTTTCAATCAAAAAGGAAACTAACTTGCAATTTTTCATGCAAATTAGATTTGGAATGTAACAAAAACGGCTGCTTTTTAGTCGAATCCGGGTAAAAATAACACAAATGACACGCGATATCAGCATAATTTCGCATATCCGTCCTCGAATCTGCCATTCTTGGTGCACTCGCGAAAGATCGCCGAGAGATAAGAGCACGAGCATTCTCCCTCCCTCCCCACCCCCCACCCCGCGCCTACTTTTTCCTTATCGTTTAGCCCCCAACCCCTCGGCCGTTCCGGCCATTATCCGATCGCTGCCTGGCTCACCGCAAATCTCGTCCGTCGCTTGCTATTTATCTACAGGTTGCAAGACGAATCTATACGAGATGGAACAATCGGCCAAAATCGCTTTTCCTTCGGATCGACGCGGTAGTAATTCAAGCTTTTTGCGCCACTGCACAAATGCCCGACAAACCAATCGCCGACATGAATCCTCTGACATGACTTCTCACGCTATAAATCAACATTTATACCCAAGATGATAACAAATTTATGAAACATCACCATCCCTTCCTCATTATAATATAATATGTATATAAAAACTCTTTTTATTATTATTTTTTTTTTTTCAATGAAAACCGTTTTACTTATATCAGAGGTTTTACTGTGTTGCAGTAGAATCTCTGGAAAGACTATATCAACACTTTAACGCCCCTTCTTAAGTCAAAATTTTCATCCCAGTTTCACAAATATCGTAAATTCGATTGTTTAACTTATTTTCATAATTTTGTAATCAAAAATAATCACGTCGTGTTTTGATATTATATTTAAAAGTACAGTTTTCCAAAATGTTAACAAACTGTAACACTGGACGTTAAAGAGTTAAATCATGCATTTGCTTTGAATGACGTTTGAAACGATATCTTGAATTTTCATACTTCAAGAACATTGATGTGGCTGGTGTTTATTTGAGGGCAGAGTGGGATGTGAATAAAGAAAATTACGTTATGCAAATAAACAGAGTATCAGTAAATGATATGTTTGTTTAGACTTGATCGATGATTCTTATTCAGCAAGTCGACTGTTATCAAACGCAAATGACTGCGATAATTGTGTAATATTAATAATAATGAGGAAACGGATCCGGGTTCTGGCGCAACGCGCTCGCATCTATAACGCGGACCTGTTATCCGAGCGATCGACGACCTTACCAATGCTGCCCGGTATCTTGCGCCGTGTTATTTCTATGCCCGCTAATAATATCGTTATGCAAATTTGCTCGAGATCAGGTGGCGTTATGTAGTTCAAGCGATAGATTTACTGTAACAGGAAAGCAAGGGCATATAGAAACACAGAACCTAGAGCTCAACGACGTTTCCACGAGAAAAACACCACGTTATTATAATTATTGAAAAATGTATCAATCATATTCCAATACTTATCATTCTCCATTACGTTTGAAATGGCTCGCAATCTTATCGCGTTTCGAACTGGAAAGTCTGCAAATCAACAAATTCAACGATAAGCTCCTAATGATTATTCATTCCTTTTTTTTTTTTTTCATCTCCCTCTGATTATTCGGCTTTGTCCGGAATATTACTTGTTTTTCTTTCCAAGTATCAAGTTAAGTTAATTAAGTTAAGTAAATTATGGTTTATTTCATTGCGAGATAATAGACAGCGAAGAATAAGATGCTTTTTTTTTCATCTATGGCTAAGTTAACGTCTGTTTCCTGTACGCGATTCTAAAAACAATTTAAAACATTGTATTGAACACACAGTATCTTGTATCATGAGAATGTAATATAGCATAATGGAGGAAGAAACGACAGGGCAGTGGAAAGGCCCGTCAATCGAAAAGGCTGTCTGGTATCTCGAGCGCGAGCTCGCACCCGAGGGCGTCGTCCCCCCCCCCCACCAATGCCACCTCTGTACTTCCATCCGCGCATAATCATCGGCAATAAATCTCCGTTGCATAAGTGTAACGAGAGATAGTCGATCGCAACGCACACAGCCTCCGGCGTTGCATGGCGGCAACGAATTCCTCGATCCTCGCCGTATCTCTTGCCACAC
>JABFQA010001853.1:0-12542 GCA_022817065.1 Probaryconus sp. ZL-2020 | reverse complement strand
TTAATTTAATATATTGGTTTAAAATAAACTTTTAATATAATAAATTGATGAAATATTTAATTGAAAACGAATAAGTACTAAAAATTCTACAAATTTGGGGGCTCAACCGGGATATCCAAAATCAAAGAAGATGAAAAATTGAAATTTCGACTAAAAATATTGAAGTTGTTGGTTATAATACTAAAAAAAAAGTTGTCAAAGTTGTTTAAATTAGTATTATATATCAAAAGAAGTTGAAAATGTCAAATAATGAAAGAAGAGACGAATTAAGCGATGAAATGTTGGAAAACAGAAGAAATGCGAAGAATCAGAAGACTGATAAATTTGATTTAATGGGGATTGTGCAGTTGAAGAATATATTGCATAAACTAGATTTGTCAACTTCTGGCTTTATGCCTACTTTAAAAGGTCGATTACAGAAAGCATATGAAGACAATCCAGATTTAGTTAAGAAGATATTATAGGAATTGGATGAATCAAACGAAGAAATTGAACAAGTTGATGAAGAAGAGGATCAGGAAATAATTAGGACGATTTCGATTGATCAGTTGACAGAACAAATTCGGAAAACTGTAATGGAAAATATACGAAAAGAATCTTTGAGAAAGGATGATAATGATAGAAATGTAGAGAGAAACGAGATTATTGATGATTCGGATAATCGACAAAGGAATATTCATATAAATGATCATTCAAAAAGTAAGTTTACAATTAAGGATGTTGAAGGTTGTTTAACTTATTTTTCAGGTGATGATAAGTTTTTAATTGATAAATGGATAAACGAATTTGAAGATGTAAGTACAGTACTGCAATGGGATGATTTGCAAAATTTGATATATGGAAAGCGAATGCTTTCTGGTTCAGCGAAGAAATTTATTTCTTTTGAAAAAGGGATCACTTCTTGGCATATATTGAAAACTAGACTACGAAGTGAATTTAAGAAAAATATAAATAATGCTAGAATTCATCAAGAATTATTCAGGAGACGACAGAAGCAAGATGAGAGCAGTAGACAATATATTTACGCTATGCAAGAGATAGCTGATCAAGGTGTAATAGATGAAGAGGCGCTAATTCAACATATAATAGACGGAGTGCAAGATGAAGAAATAAATAAAATCGTATTGTACGAAGCAAATAATATGCAAGAATTAAAAAAGAAATTTGAAGTTTATGACCAAATAAAAGAAAAGTTACAAAAGAAGAAATATGGTGAAAAGAAAGAATTTAATAATAATAAATTTTCAAGAAATGTGAATATGAAGGCAAAGATAACTGGAAGTAAAAAGAAACATTGCTTTACATGTGGATCAACTGAGCATGAAACTAAAGATTGTGAAAATCGTAGTAAGGGACCTAAATGTTTTAAATGTAATCAGTTTGGACATATTGCTACAAATTGTTCTCAGGGTTTGACATCATCTTCGCTAACGTCCAAAGTTGCATGCGTTCAAAGGACAGATGATAGATGTGTTTCCGTGAGTATTAATGGATCATGGTACAAAGCTTTGATAGATTCTGGAAGTGATGTTAACCTTATGAGAATGGATGTTTATGATAATATAGGAAAACCAAAGTTAGATGATACGAAACGTCTTTTCACTGGATTAGGAAACGTTTCAACTAAACCAGTTGGAATGGTTTATCTGGATTTCAAAATCAAAGCTGATAAATTTGGAACGAATTTCTTTATTATGCCTTTTGATATGATGATACCTGGTTTGATCTTGGGTGATGAATTTTTGAAAGATGTTGAAGTTATTATGAAGAAAGGATGCATTCAAATTAATAAACTCTCTGAAGATGTTACAGATACAGAAAGAAGTAATCATTTTAAAGAAACAACAGTGGACGCAGCTTTTGAATATTTGTCGGTGTTTAATTGTCAAACTCTTAATGAAGTCGATGTTGAAACTCCCTATAAAAATAAAATAGAATCTTTAATAGCAAATTACAGACCACAATTAAATGCAATATCTGAAGTAAAAACGAAGATCATATTAACGGATGAAGTGCCAGTTAATTCACGTCCTCGACGACTCGCACCAAAAGAAAAGGAAATTTTAAATAAACAAATAAACGAATGGTTAAAAGATGGAATCGTCAGACCAAGCAAAAGTGAATATGCTAGTCCTGTGGTTATAGTCCGAAAGAAAAATGGATCTCATCGAGTATGCGTTGATTATAGAATGATTAATAAAAAAATTATTCGAGATCAATTCCCTATGCCTCTAATTGAAGATCAAATAGATACTTTATGTAATTATAAAGTATTCTTAGTCATAGATTTAAAAAATGGGTTTTTCCATGTTCCAGTTGAAGAAAAAAGTATTAAATACACTTCCTTTGTGACTCCGGATGGACAATTTGAATTTTTGAAAACTCCATTTGGGCTCTGTAACAGTCCTACAAATTTTTTAAGATTTGTTGACCACGTCTTTAGAGATCTTAAAAGAAAAAAATTGGTTTTTACTTATATGGATGATTTAATAATTCCAGGAAAGGACATTGAAGAAGCATTTGAAAGAATTTCTAAAATATTGAAAGTAGCTGCAGAACATGGCCTAGAAATTAATTGGAAAAAGTGTAAGTTTTTACAACGTAAAGTTGAATTCCTAGGTTATATTATTGAAAATGGTTTTGTTAAACCTTCAACAGAAAAAGTGAAAGCTATTCAGAATTTTCATGAACCAAAAACATTTAAACATTTACAAAGTTTTTTGGGACTTACAAGTTATTTTAGAAAGTTTGTCAAAGATTATGCTAAAATGGTTTATCCTTTATATGAAATAAAACAAGGATCAGATTTCAATTTTAATTCAACTCATAGATTGGCTTTTAATAAATTAAAAGAAGTAATGTCAAAGGATCCTGTGCTCAAGATTTATGATTCAACGGCTGAGACTGAACTTCATACTGATGCTTCTAAAGAAGGATATGGTGCTGTTTTACTACAAAGAAAAGTTGACGAGAAATATTTTCATCCTGTCTATTATATGAGTAAGAAAACTACAGATGCTGAAAAGAAATGGAATTCATATGAATTAGAAGTGCTTGCAATTATTCGAGCAGTCCAAAAATTTAAAGTATATTTGTTTGGATTGAAATTTAAAATAATTACTGATTGTAAAGCTTTTCAATTGACATTATCTAAAAAAAATTTACCAGCAAAAGTTGCAAGATGGTCCTTAATTTTGGAAGAATTTGATTATCAAATCGAACATCGAGCAGGTGAACGTATGAAACATGCTGATGCGTTGAGTCGCTATCCTGTCATGATTATAGAAGACACAGTTGTAACTATGATTAAAAGGGAACAAGAAAAAGAAGAACGGTTGCAAGTTATAAAACGATTGTTGGAGACAGAACATTATGAAGATTATTTTTTGGAAAATGGACTTTTGATGAAGAAGATTGGTGATAAAAACGCTATTGTTTTACCATCGAACATGCATTTAGAGATGATAAGGAAGGTTCATGGAAATGGTCATTTTGGAGTGAAGAAGATGATAGAAGCTATTCAAGAAGAATATTACATACCAAAGTTAAAAGAAAAGTTAGAAAGTTTTGTAGAATGTTGTGTACCATGTTTATTATCGGAAAAGAAAAAAGGAAAGCGTGAAGGATTTTTAAAACCAATACCAAAAGGGGATGTTCCACTCTGTACATATCATATAGATCATCTTGGTCCAATGGTTCCTACAGTTAAATTGTATCAATATCTATTTGTTATTATAGACGGTTTTTCAAAATTCGTTTGGATATTTCCAACTAAATCAACATCAACGAGAGAAGTTTTGGATAAGTTGAATCAATTGCAACAAATTTTTGGAAATCCACAACGAATTGTATCTGATAGAGGAACAGCATTTACTTCAAAGGATTTTGAAGAATATTGTTCATCAGAAGGAATTGAACATGTTAAGATAACAACTGGAGTGCCTCGAGGAAATGGACAAGTTGAAAGAATTAATCGAATAATTATTCCAATTTTAACAAAGCTGTCATTAGAAGATACAAATCGTTGGTATGAACATATATCAAAATTACAAAGATGTTTAAACAGTTCTTTTCAAAGAAGTATTGGAATGAGTCCATTGAAGTATTGATGGGTGTTAAAATGAAACAGAAAGATGATATTCAGATTTTATCTTTAATTGAACAAGAATATACAAAAATATTTAATGAAAAACGTGATCATTTACGACAAGTGGCAAAAGAAAATATTCAAAAAGTTCAGGAAGAAAATCAGCGTTATGATCAGAAAAGAAGTAAAAAAGCAACAAAATATGAAGTAGGAGATATAGTGGTAATTCAGAGAACTCAAAATATTCCTGGATCAAAGATTAAACAAAAGTTCCTTGGTCCTTATAAAGTAACTCAAGATAAAGGTAATGATCGTTATGAAGTAATAAAGATAGGAGAAGGAGAAGGTCCGAAAATTACATTTTCTGCTGCTGATTACATGAAAATGTACAAATAAAATTCATCGGAGACCGAAGAATGTGCAGGAATGGACGAATGTGGGATTTGAAATTATTCGAAAAAAAAAGAAAGGTTGTTGATTAAAAAAAAAAAAGAAGTTGATGACAGAAGTTTGAAGTTGATTTTGATTAGAGAAGACTGATTTTTGTCAAAACTTTGTTAATTTAATATATTGGTTTAAAATAAACTTTTAATATAAAAAATTGATGAAATATTTAATTGAAAACGAATAAGTACTAAAAATTCTACAAAAATTTTTTTAATTTTTGTTAATAATTTTTTTATTTTTTTTACTCATTCAAACATAAAATGTATTTTACGAAAATTGTAGGGAATAGCGTCATTTTTTTAAACCATCGGAACTGGGAAGACCTATAACTCATCGTTTTCGAGTTAGAACAACTTTTTCCAACAAAATTGAATAATACAAAATTCATCTGGAAAAAATTTTTCCACGGCCAGAAAAAAAGTATCTCCACGACCAGTGTAGATTTATCAGCTCGTTGTGATCAGGATTTTGGTCTACATGCCATTATGTCAAAAAAAAAATTTCAAACAATTTTTCAGTCGAAAAAGAAATTGATCAGCTCGTCGAGTTCAGGATTTTGGTATATATGCCACTTTTTCCAAAAAAAAAATTTTTTTTACATTTTTTTAAATAATTTTTTTTTTTATTCATTCTAACAAAAAATGTATTCTACGAAAATTGTAGGGAATTGCGTCATCTTTCTAAATCATCGGAACTGGGAAGACTTATAACTCATCCTTTATCGAGATATAACAACTTTTTCCAAAAAAATTGAACCCTACCAAAAATTCCTCTTTTCTCATAAAAAATCATCTCTCAAAAAAATCAATTATATTCCAAAAAATTTGTGAAATCAATTACAGGAGCTAAGAAACTCAAATAAATAAAACCTTAAAAAAAAACTGATTTTCGAATGTCTATCTATATAAGGTAAAGTATCCAGTGACGGTCACCCTTTAGAAACCTGTCCCAGTCACGGTCACTCCATTTAAAATGCATTGTCTCTCCAATGGAACTGACTGTCACTGGTAACCCTGCCAACCACTGGGTACTTTACCTTATAATAGTGGATTAGGCCTATTGGGAAAACCACACAGAGTAGTGCGGAAACGTTAACATGAAATTCAAGGGGGCAGATACAGGAAAACATTCCTTCAGGGAGAAAAACACCCACTTATTCATTCCCCCAGTTTCCATGGGAATTCCATGAGAAAACAGCATGGAAATTCCATGGAAAAGAGGCATGGAATTCCATGGGGAAAAGGCATGGAATTCCATGGGAAAATGGCATGGAATTCCATGGGGAAAAGGTATGGAATTCCATGGGAAAATATGCAGTGTCTCAAAATGGTGTCTAATACTTATTTTATTATATAGGGAGATACATTTTTATTTTTTTCAATTAAATTTGGAATAGAAAAGAATGAAATTAAATAGAAAACAATGGAATTGAATACTTTTATCAGATTGTATTAAATTTTATTTTTTTTTCTAATTAAGATTTTGAATTCTAATTAAGATTTAGAATTCATTTTTTAAAATTTCTATTCTATTACGTTTTACAGGAATATCATAGAATCATAGATGTCAATATTTAAACAAAGCCAACTAATTGCAACGCTGTAATTGGTCATTAATTTGTTGCTTTTTTCAGGCGTTCAAAATTAATTAAAGGCGACTAGTAAATCAAATATGCTACAATTTAAAATCCAACTAAAAGTATCCACGACTTATTGTAGTGAGGATGTGTTAGATTCCGAGCATAGGGCACTTTCCCATATACTTTTGTGTGGTGAGTGTATTGGCGTATTCGAATAGCAACATTATTTTATAATAATAAAGGACAGACAATTTAACTTACATAAGTGCGTCCTTTATTATTATAAAATAATGTTGCTATTCGAACACGTCATATATCATATTCCGTTAGTGTTATTTTCGTCTGTCATTGTGATTGATGGATTCTTTCGTAATCTTCGATGGAATATGATATACGGTTAATTTTTGGGTCATTTTTCTATTGGCGTTTGAAATTATTCAATTTTAACCGACCAATAACAAGCAGCCGACAGATTTTGTCATAAACCCCTGTGTGATTATAACAGTGCCATCTTTCAAAGTATTATAAAAATTAAATAAGAAATAAAAAATTATTAAAAATTATTATAACCACCAAAATATAATTTCATACAGTTTGATGTGTTTCTGCGTGGAATACATCTGGAATACTTTTCAAATTATATAAATGCAGTTTTATTTTTAACACTTGTTGATTAGAATCAATTAAATAATCTGCTATATTGTTTAAAATAAGAAAACTGCAACATCTGACATTATTTATTTAATTTTTGAGAAAAGGTAATTGTATTTCATTTTCAAAATAAAGATATCAGTTCAAAACTTTTGAACTGAATAACTTTTTAATAATAATATATTGTAACTTATTGATTCCGTTACTTAATTAATATTGGACTTAGACAATACAAGGTAACATAAGGAAATAAAAGTAAATTAATTATAAAGTTATTTTTATTTTTATTTTCAAAATTTGTTTATAACATCAGGGGTGGAGTCACCCAGCGCTTTGTGCAGATTAAGTGTTCGCAGGCCCTCTACTGGTTCTCCAGTGAAGGGGCTAAGTATTTTTCAATTAACAATGTTTCGAATTTTACATATATAATTTTTTTTTTTATAATAGCGGCACGGCACGGCAAACGCAATGAATAATAAAAAAAAATATTGAAGAATTCTCCACTCAGCGAGTTATATCAAGTTATAAGTTTGTTATAGCAGATAAAAAAAATGATTCTTTCAGCTTCGATATCATAAATAAAATAACGTGTCCTGCAGCCACGTCTGAGTAACAATGTGTAAATTCAGATGTTTAACACGGTATGAATTGGCGTGTTTTACAAATATGCCTTAGAAATAATGTGCAAATTGAATTCCCTGGTTACCAGTGCATTCAAAGCCTTTTTTCTTTTTGTTTTTATATAAATGATCTTTTTAATAGAGGAAATATATAAATCGACTGCGGTCGCAATGACCAATGCAAAGCAATAGATTGTAACAATAATTTTTATCGGTATCGATATAAAATCGGTTGGCGAGTTTCCTGGGGTTATCTGGACCAGGTTGTACCTCAAAGGTTGATCGACAAAGAATACTGTAGGAATTTCTTGTCAGAATTGTGGTTTCTTAGCCTAAGCTACCATAAAAGCCGGAGCACTATTAAAACAAAATAAATTTTATTAGTGCTCTGATTTCATTAATTCTTTTTACAATAGACATTTTAAAATTGAATAATAATGATTGTAGAATGATGATTAAGTATAAATGATTGATCTCGATTTTATTTAATACTGAATCTCTCAAACGAAAACGATTTTTGCTTGTTCAATGTAGCTTGGTTTTACTGTGTCTTTTATGTTTTAACTTAATTTTTATTTAATTTTTAATTTTACTTGGAATAATTATTGGTTTTTATCTATTTAATATTTGTAATTAAATTTCCCCTGTCATCACCTTTTATCTGAATCCCAACACGTCTCTGGCCTTTGCAATGAATATTTTCAATAATTTAAACAATGATGTTAACTTATACAAATTTGAATTGATTCTATTCTCTATTTTCCTTTACTATTTTCTGAATTCTTTTAATATATTATTTCTATGCCTGTCCTTTTTCTACTCATGCTTTCCAGGATTTCTCTTTCTAATTTCGTGTTCGCGAAATTAAAAGAATTCGTCAATAATATTTTGGTCTCTAGAATGCTTCGATTTTCATGATTTTCAGCTTTATTATAAGTTTTCTAAAACTGAAGAGTTTTAGAAAACTTTATTTAATAACTTAATAACTTTTGATAGAACAATGCTTTAATTTTTATTCTTTGCAGGTTTTGTTACTTGAATTTTTCTCTACAAGATGATTATGGACTCGACTATAGAAGTTATCTTTGTTAGACTAATTTTTAATTTTAATTTGTAAATTTATTAAATATCTTAATGTGTTAACTAATTTCTAGCTGGCTTTTGCCACTTTACTCTAATTTTACCTATTTTTGAGCGGCCAGAGCTCGCGTGGGGCCCAAAATCGGCCATGATTAAGGGAAATCAATTTCCCCCCTAATCGTTGATTAAACGACCCCTTTGGTTCATGGGCCCACGACACTGCCCCTCGGGGAGCCTCACCTTATCGGTGCAGCTCACCAGAGAGGTGCTGTCGCTTATGGGGCTCGTGGGCCAAACCGTGAAGCGACTTACGTTTTTGCGTCCGGCTGTTCTGCCGCTCGCCAAGACGAATGACGCCGTCGTCATCCGTGCGGCGGCAGGCAGCCGGCGCCGATGATAGGTGTCAGGGGGGGGGTGACGTTTCGATGTCGTGCCCTCTCTGATTCTTGTTCTTTTTGATCTGGGGGTCGATGAATTATCGACCATCGACAATTCACCGATTCCCATTTCGTTACATAGCCCCCTTTGAGTCTTGGATGAAGGACAGGGTTCTCCGCATCCTGAAGACGAGACTTACCACTTTGACTTTTTATCGTGCCTCACGCTACATTTAAATTTAATTCTCATTGATCTCGGACTAACTCATTTCTCTAATTCTCAAACTCAGCGTTGGCATTCTAAATGTCTCATTTAGTTGGTGTTGATCAGCTATTGATGATTTTTCATGTTTTGTATTAGATATCAGATATTCGGGCATGGAACGGCACGGTTTAAATATGAATAATAAAAATAATAAAAAAAAATTTTATTTGTAACTCGGAATTTTCCTTTTATAATCCATGGAACTGGCAAGGCAAAAAAAATGTTACTGGGAATTTGTGGGTAAAAAAAAATGTTATAGCCGGTTTCTGGTAAGGATACCTATTCTTTATTCTCCTCTATGAGGAAGTATTTCCATAGGGAATATCTTTCGGGAGGCGGGGTTTTCCCCAAAAGTTCTCTCCTTTCCTTCCTAATTTCTTCCTCTACCCTCTCCATTTCCTTCTCCATCCTCTCCAAATTTTTTCTCTTCTCGGCCGCCTCTTCTTCCTCCTCGCCGGGCAGATAGCCCAACAGGTCTATCACCAACCTGTCCTGGTTTGTTTTGGGCATGACGAGGCCTGAGGGTCTCGCCAAACAACTCCTTAACAAATTTCTCCTCAACAACAGTAAGTCGAGGGATTCTCCCAATTCGGCCACAGTCCGACCCTCTTTCACCAATATTGCTGAGGCATTGCAGAAATGTGCTACAGGCTCCCCCAACTGGCGTGCCAAGGCTCTGCGAATATTGCGCCGTTTGCGCGCCGGATCGCTTTTGCGCGTGGCCGCCGATCTGTTTTTTCTTTTTGCCATCTGAAAAATCCTCACAGGACTTTTTAATCCATTGCCTACTCTCTAACATTTTTCTGCACAGAGGACGGACAGATGACACCACATTTTTCGGGTGGTTCGTTTATAGTTGAGGTATGGGGTTAGTCGAAAGGACAGGGTTAATGGAAATTTCCCAGTATCTCGCAACTCCTTAGAATATGCCTTTGTGGCTCTGAATTTTAACTCTAAATTTTATTAACTTTATTCATTTAACATTACTAAAACATGCACTGATAACCAAAGCTTGCTTTTGGACTTTTGTCCGTCTTTTAATATTTTATTTTTGGACTAAATCTCAAATAATTACTCTATCATCTGGCTGAATCCTTCAAAAATAATTAGAAAAGAAGGGATAGTTCAGGATAAGCCATTTACTTTGTATAGCAAACTATTCGATTTAATTTCAATAATTGACAAGGGCATTATACACCTCTTGTAAAATAACTCTATTTTTAAATTCTGTGACGCTCTCTTGAGGTATGACGTTCAGTAAATTATCACTTGATTTGAATCTTTAAACAAGGTTTCTTCACAAAACTTTAATTGTGACCGCGCTTAGAATGAATTAAAATGAAAATAATAAGAAAATAATAAAGTGGAGGTCCTCTAACAATTCGCTAAAAATAAAAAAAAAACAATTATTTGTTTGCCTCTAGTTTTGACTCGGGAACGTGGGTGCGTCGCTTCCCAAACACAAAAGGGTGTCCCTGCGTACTTTATACGGCCTTAAATCTTGGCTGTGATATTTCCCTTTTTCTCTATAATTAGTGGGGTTTTCTATCACGTATGTGCTTTGATAAATCTTTTCTTTGATTCTATAAGGCCCTTCGAATAAACTCATGAACTTCGCAATACGTTTGTTTAATGTGTCTGAAACGTTGTTTGCCCTAACCAACACTAAGTCTCCTACCTGAAATGTGTGTAATTTGTGTTTGTCATTGAAATCTTTTTGTCTTTTTGCATTCTTTAGTTTTATTTTTCCCTGTGCTAATTCTAACTTTGTTTTATAGTTCAATTCTCGTTTGTATTCTTTATCTATTTCAAAAAATTGCTCCCATACCCTTTTTGGTTTTTTATTTAAATGTAATTCTAATGGTGTGGTTTCTGTTGTGTCATGGTGTAGTGAGTTGAAGCATTCCTCAATAATTGGAATATATTCAACCCAAGTGTTGTGTTTTTCTGTGAGTAATGTTCTATAACATCTCGAAATTTCGCGATTTACCCTTTCAACGATGTTTGCTTGGGGGTGTCTAATCGATGTGAAAATGAGTTTAATGTTTTCCCCTTTTAATTTTTCCTGCCAGTGTTTCGAAGTGAATTGTGTACCCTGATCGCAAAGTATCTTGTCCGGATCCCATAGTTTGGGATGTAATCTTCAAATATTTTTGCGATAGTTGCTTGAGTTGTTGCTTTTTTGACTGGGTACATTTTTACAAACTTGGAGAAAGCATCGATTGTTACTAGGAGGTACTGCACGGCATATTTCCCTTTAGGCAAAGGTCCATAATAATCTATCGATAAAATCTCAGATGGTCTTGTTGGACTAAGACTTTGCATTTTGGCATAATAAGTCGAATTTGGGACTTTGTTCCTCTGACAAGAGTCGCACGTCGCGATTCGACTACGAATTAAATGTGACAATCGGGGATAATAAAGTCTTCATTTAGTAATCGTATACATTTTAATGCTCCCATATGTCCATAGTAACTATGCAATTCGTCTATCAATTTAATAATCATTGTTTGTGGGACAAAGATTTTATACTCCCTACCTATCAATTTCAACAAAACATCATTTTGAAGTTTAAAGTTGGGATTCTCGGTAGAAACTTGACGTTTCAGTTCTGATATCTTGGGATCTTGGTTTTGTAACTGTGCCAATGCTTGTAGATCTTTTTGAATGTCGTTTGACAATTCTCGAATGATTGCATTAATGTTTATGACCTTGTCATTATAGTTATTGCCCCCTTGTCCTTCAGTCTGTCTGCTAAGGACATCAGCAACGATATTTAATTTTCCATGGCAATGTATAATTTCAAGATCATATTCTTGCAATGCAAGTGCCCATCTAGTTTGACGTGCATGCCACAATGGTGAGGTTTTATCATTTTTGATTATCATTTTTGAAGACTTAAGATTTTATTAATTATCCTCAATAAATATAAAATGAATATATACATTTTACAGTACAAACTATGGAGTCAGATATTGAAGATATTATTGATTCTTTCGATAGTAGTTTCAACGTACAAAGTGTTGAAAGTAAATCTGAACACAAAATTACAATTTCATTGTAAATGGTTCGGCAAGTTTTATCTTTCTTCTTTCCCTCTAAAAAAAATCGTACTCATTCCTCCACAAAAAATTAGAACAACAAAAAGATGTGATATCATTTAAAGGCAAGACCCTCTAAAAAATAAAACAAAAAAAAATTTTTTTTTTTAAAAAAAAATTTAAAAAATAAAAAGAAAATTAAAAAAAATTTTTTAAATTAAAAATAAAAAATTCTTGCCGGCCTTTTTTGAGTCTTGGGAAACTACATCAAATATTAATTTCTCAATCCCATAAATAACAAATGAGAATGAGAAAAGTGAGTACATCAATCTATTGGAGCTGAAAGCAGATTTTTACGCTCTCAAATGTTTTGCGGCAGATTTTAGATCATGTAC
>JABFQA010001852.1:0-12543 GCA_022817065.1 Probaryconus sp. ZL-2020 | reverse complement strand
GGGCCAAGTATTTTTTTTTTTTTTTTTTCTTTTTTTTTTTTTTTTTGCAAGGATTATATGACTTTTTTGACTTGGACTTCTTTGGGGTTTTAATGAAGTAATTGAATGTTTTTGCTCTAATTTTATAATTGGTATTTTTCGAAAAGTCTAAAACAGAAGGTTGGAAATTTCTAAGAAATTGTCGTAATTTAACAACAAATCACCTAAACCTTATAATTTACCAATCCTGATTTCCATTTTTAAAGGGTTCCTTCATTACATAAAGAAAACACGCGAACACAGCGTACTATTTATTACACTATTAACCATTCTGTTTTGTTACTAGTTTTGCCCGGGAGAACAGGTTTTTGTATAACGTATAGCAGAGCGATACTGCATATTTATAAAGTAGAATTCTAAAAACTGATTACGAATTCCGAGGGTATAACGCAGAATAAAACCCTAAATGCCATATTTATTTGCAAATACAATATTCGATGAAATTCAATTTTTAGTCCAAGGCATTCTTTAATTTCTTCGGATTTTGTCTGTTCGTACGATCAATAATAGAACTGCATAAATCATTTAAGCGCAGACGACTTGGAAATTTTATTCCCGATTTCGTAACCCGAATAAAAATCATTCGAATTCAATTATTCTATACCAACTAATAATAATCTGTCGCAAAATGCTTTGATATTTCACGCGATGGTGGATTTTAAAAGCACAATGTACAACCGAGCAATATAATTGAAAAATGTGCAACCGAAGTTACATCTAAATGCTTGTTAAATGCGGTATGAAGATTATTTTGCTTTTACACATTTAACATTTCGCCGCGCAATAAAATACGCTGAAATTAAAATTTCACAGTGTAAAACACTTTTATAAATATTACCACGATAGTGCTAACGATTCGCGAGTGATCGACACCAGTCGACTGCTGTGCTCTTCAAAATATTTGCAAATTATTTCAAATTATGTAGCACCCTGCGTTTCACCCTCGCGAGTCTCAACCTATTTTTTCCGGACCATTCGCCAATTCATTTGTCCCGCTCTTCAACTTTTTTTTTTTTTTTAATGAAGACAAATGACTCATTTATCATTCAATAAGTTTGAGTGTTGAATTTTTTAGAGTGCATTTTTAGTGTTCTGTACAATTGTAATAGAGTTGAAAAGTAGAATGAAAAAATTAATGGCTTATTGAAATTAGAACTTTAATAATCATAAAAAAAAATCCTTTTTGTATCTAAAGTTTTGGATTTGTTGAAATGATCTGATCCAATTTTCAATAATTCATCCCGAAGAAATTGACAATAAGAAAAATTCCTTATCCTTTGATTCGAATTGAGGGTTGTAACAATCGCTTTTAGGTACCGATTAGAAGGTGTGAAATATAGGAAGGCGTGGTTAATTGTGGGCAAGGTCAATAGTGGGCGTGGTTAATAGTAGATTCGTTATTTACTGCACATGGTTCAGTGGGGTTGATTGTACTGTGCAAAAACCAGTGGGAGTGTTCAATTAACAATACCTAATCAATTTCCAAAATTTCAACAGATCAAAATTCCCCTCCAAAAAAATATATAGTAGGAATTACAGGAAAATAAACGTCACAGTTACAAATGTTAACAGGCACTATCTTTTCAATTAAATAAATTACTTTGGAAAATTTGCATTAGTAGAATAAGCGATGTCTTGACTGACTTGACACGAGTTTACACTGTAATTCTGTTTTACATTTGAATTGTTCCATTTACTTAAATTGGCGTTGGCGGTAGTTAAATTTAAATTTATCGTAAACGAAATGCACGGAGGCAAAATTACGCAAGGAAAATTTTCTCGCGAATTCTGTTTAAATTAATTATTTCGAAGAAAGCACGTACAAGTTCTAGGTTATACGATATTGGTGGTTTTGTGCTCTGATGTTATACATTATCAAAAATGACTTTATAGGTCATACATGATTTCACGATATAGTTCAACTTTCTATTAAAAGTTGAATCATTTAAAAGTTAATCTTACCCAAGAGAGTCTGATAATATTATCAACAAAGTTGAAATTATTTTACTGCTGGTACGTTTTCTGTGTACTTTGTGTTACAAATAAAACTATTCCAGAATACATTTATGAAGTCATAGATTTATATATATTCATATAAGTATATATTATTTCTTTTATCACTAAAACTTAATCTCAAATAAAAAGTATATTTGGGTAAATGCTTTTATTTGAATTATTTGTAGTAGAATTTGTTCACCGAGTTCGTACGGTTGAAGTTGATTTGAATACTTTTCAACAAATTTGTTTCAGAATATATTCTTCCAGAACAACATTATTTTATCTAAAGTAGTAACTATGTTCAACGAAATAATTTTGTGAGCTCCTGTTACAATATTGCATTATGAATAATTTACTTTTATCGTAGGAATCAACATATATGTACGTTTCGCATGACTTCAGCGATATATAAATAATTTAGCGTTTTATGGAAAATCTTAGAAATAACGGCATGCAACATGGCAAACTACACGTGTCAAAGAAATAAATGCATTTAGTGACATTAGACGAGCGACGAAAGAAAGATTAAAAATAAGACGTTCGCCAAACCCACACGTTGTCACAAAATAGTCAAAAATATTTTTATTTCTTCGCGTGTCAACGTTTTTCAAACGACAAACAAACTTAAAATTCAACAACTTACAAAAATTTGTGGAAAAATTTTTGTGATTTTACCGAGATTTGTATGTTTTACAGAAAAAGGTAATATTTTCACATTTCTTTTAAATCAGTATTTTTGTTTAAATAAATATCATAAAGTTTTTGTTAACGTAAATTGAATTCAACCTATTTCGGTTGAATTGTTCCGCGGAATCGCGAGGGGCATTATTTGCGGATTCAAAAATACTGTAAAACGAAGTTAGAAACCAAGAACAATTTATAAAAAATAATTGTCGTGACATTATCTCGGATAACTGTTTACAGTGCACACAAAATAGTCATTGTAGTTCGTGCAACACAAATGAGCGAGTGGAAACAAAAGTTTTCGGTGCCGCGCACATTCGGAAATACTCGTCGTAGGTTTCGGTCGCGGGTTGAAACCGGAAATGCAATCTTAGTATGAAACCGCAATCGTGTAGTTCCGCGTGAGTGAGCTCACATCCGAGAGAGATTTCCTCGCGCTCGCAGGAATCTTATTGAAACTTTTCTTATGCGAAGCCAACGCTGATCTTCATACGAAGAGACATCCCGCGAAAGTGTCAAACGTGGAACGCGAAGAAAAAAATTTCAAGGAAGAAAAAAAAAATATATAAAAGTTTCCGCCGAGTTATCAAGCGACTTGTAATATTCATAATATCGAACAATGGAATACGTTATGGGAAACGGAAAAGAAGCTTTACTTCGAGAATAAAAAATCAACTTGCTCGCGGAATGTCTATGGCTTCTTGAAAATACGAATTTTATCTTATGTTAAATTGATATCGTGAAGGTTAATCTGGCAGAAAATTAGAAAAAATTAATTTTTAATTTATTTAAAAGAAAAGCAAATGTCGAAAAAATTAATTTTTGCTATTCTCTGCTGGCTCATTTTATGCCAGATTATGTTTTCGTGATAATAAAATTATTTGAATGTAAATACATTTAATTTCACCTCAGGTATAAAATTTAATTTCCTTTATTTTTATGATTTTTTTTCTTTACTTGAGAATCACTGCTCAAAGCTATTTTCTGCTAATTTCATCATCATATTGATATCATTGATATTTATCTGGTTTTACTTCTATTTTCTTTTTTTACTTTTTTTTTCGTAACAAATAATAATGAAAAATAGAGATTTTTGTATGAACGATGAATTTTGAGCGTAACGAAGAAAATGAAGAAATAAACTAAAAGCGACGTTAGTTACAACAGTGAATTTTCTGACGCTCCTTCAGAGATATTGGTAAATGCCTAAGACACTGTTTCCAGGTACTCTCTATCTTTGCACTTCCTGCTTCAACGACCGCAAACCGGAGATCACCCTGCAGGCACAAGTTTACGAACTGATTATTTCGATACGATTGAACAGAATTTAATGAACCATGGCCCTGGTGATACCGTTTGATATCATTATACTTTTTCACAAAATAAAGAAACGATTACATTTCAATATAAAATAATTTATAATAACGTGAATACGTATAACGGATATCCATTATACACGACAAAGGTGATGAACTTGTTCTATGAATGTTTGAAAAAAAAAAAAAGACATCCACTAATGGGATAGCTTTCATCATATCTAGACGACTGAATAATTTACAATCGGGGAGACTTTTTTTCTCAAAGCCTGACGCTCCCAGTAGGCCTAATCCAATATTCAATTACATCCGGAAATGACTTCCATCCCCTGAAGTCATTAACAAATGACGAGTTCTCCCAAAGGACATTTGGAAAATGACATAATACCCCTAACACGATTTGGAAAATGACATAACGTTCCTAAAATCATTTTGGAAAATGGCAACGCGATGTTTCCCCGAAATCGGTTTCTTTAATTATTTTGTTTGTCGAAAATTTGGGCAATTATTACAAATTGTTCCACCAAAGACACAGTTTGACGAGGGAAGGAATATTCTATTTTGTATTATATAAAACTTATAGCAATTGTTAACAATTGAATAGAACGGGGCCAAATACCGAATGGCGCAGAGAAGCAAAAATGGACGCAGTTTGTAACGAGAAATAATATCTTAGCGAAAAGATGGTTTCGAGTTTTCGTATTTCCTTTTCTCGAAATCTTTGTGTATTCCTGTTCAGTTTATGAAAGAACGCTTAATGTTGCTCAACAATTGCTGATAACGAAGGCACGTTTGCTTTTTGCTATTATATTCACGTTTTCTTGGGGAACACTCTGGGGTAAGATCTGGAGAAAATTGTCTCAGTAAGAGCGGGGAAGATTTTATTAAAGACTTCAAACGAGCACATGACGATTATTCTGACGGCAATGATGCATCTAGATACAAAAATTTTGATCACTGTTTTTTTATATTGTACTCTAACAAATTTTCCAGATTTTCCTGGTTATATGCCTTACTTTTATACTTCAATGGATAGTGTGCATCAATGACACAAATTACTTAAAAAGTAAGATTGTTCATAACCATATCTTTCAGCTTATGTTGAACATTATATTTTTGTTCAACAAGTGAACAATTTTTTTAAATATCTGCGAAATATGTTGTTTAAATATTTATATTACACATTTTTTCAAATGACTAAAATAATCAGTTTATGATCATCTGTCATCAACTGCCTCGATTCCATACCCCAAAATGTTATCTTCGAACAATTCTGTCTTACTATCGTAACATGAAAATAAAAATGCTTGTCTGTTATTTAAAAGAAATTTGTTTTCACAATGAAAAACCAATGTTTGTTTGAAAAGGTTCTATATATTAAATCACATTGGAATAATGTATTTGGTTTTGGTTAAAAGACGTTTGAATAGATAGTACTAAAGTAAAGATTGTAGAATGCATTTTCTGTGCAGTTTCAAAGTTGTTACTGTGTTATTTTATGAAAGTGATCGAAGGACTGAAAAAAAAAACTGAGATAAAAGATAGAAAATAAATAAAAAAAAAGAGAGGGCAAAAAAGAAACAATGAAGAGCGCGTGTACGTTATTTCCTTTTCTGCTTTGGATTTTGTGAGTGACGCCACACACACAGACATATTCGATAATGCAAATGAAGCAGACCCTCAGCGTCCACAAAGCCGCATAACCCATTGCGGTTCTATTTCCGTAGAGAGCGAAGCAACTACTCAGAGCGTAAGAATAACGTTGGTAAAAGTTTATCTGAATTCGCGAATCGCAATGGAGTTGCCCCGCTCTTTCACCGTACTGGCAAAAGACTTTTGGAAGTTTGATTAAACTTCAAGAACAGTTTGCGTTCGTAAAACATCGGCTATTCGACTGCAGTATCAACAATACGACAACGGTCTTGACACAGGAACACATTTTTTTTTGCGTTTTTTTTAAATGCACTTTCGGGAATTTTTAATAGTGTAGAACGAATGAACCGTTTTAACGTTTGTAATTGAATTTTTTCTTACTCACTGCTGTTGCAATGCTATTGTAGAATTGACAGCGAAGGAAATAAAAAAAAAACAATGGTCAATTGAAATTAAATGGATATTATGCTTGGATAATAAAATAAAATGTTGTTAATCAACTTTAAGTCTAAGTATGACTATATCAAGGGTTATTCTACTTAACACAGCATATACATAGTTTTTAGGCTTTTACTTAAAACAATTTTGGCATAAAACAACACACTTTATATTTCTTATGTTATATAAAGTATAATTTATGATTACAAAATTGATAAAAATTACTTTCGATTTATTTGATTGTATCTTTGTAATTATAAATTTGTGTAATTAGAAATTATACTTAATATATAACACAAGAAATATAGAATGAGTATAGTTATAGGGTCTTTTACCTTAGCCCTTTATATTTCACTTCAGTATTAGCATCTTTGTCTAGAAGTAAAAATGCTACTCAAACTTCCCTTGCTACTGAATCGTTCGCTCAGTGTTAGTGATATTGTCATTTTCAAAAGATTGCTTTCAATAAAAAAGTCGTAAAAAGGTTAAAATAAAGCAATTGTAAATAAATAAAATAGAATTGAAACAAATAAAACACAGTTTGCATCATTTTCGACTTGCTTTACAATTGTGAACGGAAACTTGATAAAGGCGCGAATAAGCTAAGAAGTAAAGTTTTCCTCTTGTGCCATCTTTTTCAGCACACTATTACTCTGAGATTACCGGCTACTCTATGAAAAAGGAGAACACTTATTCCTGTTGAATCTTGTCTCGCTTCGTCTTTTTTTCTTCTGTTTCTTCTTTTTTTGTTTTTGTTTTTTCCAAGTCCGAAAGAGGATCAACTTCGGAGTGTACTGTAAATTCACTCAAATAGGATGTATATATGTTTGAGATTGTTTCACGTAGACCGCTTCATCATGGTTGGAAACCACATTGTTCTATTGTTTCTTTTGATAATTTTTATTCGTGTCTTTCGACCCATTTTTAAAAATATATCTAACAATGTGATTTATTGTTACGAACTTTTCTTAAATGGAAAATAGTGTTGCTTAACTTGTTTGTTTTTAATTTGTCATTTTCAGTGCAATTCATTCAATGCAATACAAAGGTGTTCTCAATATTTTTTATTTCTGTTGGATAATAATTCGTTATGTAGATGTTTTTATGATTTGATCCTTAACTAATTGCAGTTATTTTGGTAAATTTTAATTGCTCTACTGTCATTTGTCACGGTAATTCAATTCGTTTTTATCCATTGAAATCTATTATCGAATAAGATTTTAAGTTATGTATATATATATAATCTGGCTTTTTCTTTTTCGTATAAGTGCCCTCTAGCTTTAAGCAGAGCTCCCGCTGTAAAAGGTTTTGCTGCAGTTGTTTCAGACTGTTACGAAAAGAAAACGAGATTTCGAAGAGGGTTTTATATTTTCAGTTTCATAAAAAAAGGTAAGAAATCGTCGCTTAAAGAAGAATTAAAAAAACAGGAATAAATGAATATACTTATTCAACCGTGACAGTCTTTGGAGCTATTTGCGCGAACACTCAGACATCTCGAGTACCTTTCTTGTCATATTACTCGCAGAACATGAAGTTAACATTTATCAAATTAAGTAAATAATTTTTTTTTTTTTTCATTTCAAATACAATGAAATTCCTCTTTGACATTGCATATTGTCTGGTTTCATTTTTCATTTCGCGTGTCCTGTGTTTATTTTTTCATAAGAAAGGGCACTTTTTGAGAACCTAATTAAATATGCTTTTATTAATTCATTTTGCTTTCAAAAGTATTCTGCGGTTTCGTTATTCAGACTATTTTTCAAGTAGAATAAATTTCAAGTACGTATGGTTTAAATGTTTTTCTAAAGAAATATGAATCTTTTAAAAAAAGAGAAATTTGTTGCAAAATAAAAAAAAAAAATTTGTTTTCTAAGTACATTAACTATCGAGATTGTATTACTATATTGTAATATAATTAGTTAAACGAATAACGTTCAATTGAAGAATGTCTTTTGAACATAAACCTGAAAAGAATTGAGCTTTGTGTTAACAGTTTAACATAAACTGTGAACAATAAAATCCTACTTAAAGAAACGATAAAAGAACAGTTGTTTCGAAAGGATTTAAGGACAAATACAGAATGTCTTGTTTGTCTAGCAGGTTTTCAATTCTCAAAATGATTTTTTTTTTAATTCTAAAAATGATGAACGCTTGTAATAAGTTGGCATTACCGTTAGCGCGATTGAAGCGGATAATAAAATTCTATGATCCACATAATGCGGCGGCATTTCGTTCGGTTGAACATAGCGTTCTCCCACGTTTTAGGCGTTCGCTCGTCGGGTTAGCAGAATTAGTGAGCGAGGCCGTGTCATTTCGCTGATTCGTCGACTTCGTTATGTAAAAATCGTGCGCCCAGATTGAGCATAGCTGGGCTTTCACAATGAAGGCGAGCAAGTCCTTTATCTTAACGCTCGCGAGCGAAATTGACGGCTGCGCACAAAAGGGGCAAAATTGCGATCACATTTTTTGCGTGGGTTCATTGCTGCCTCGACCCCCTACCTTCCCTCTTTATTCGCTGAGTCTCTCCTCAGCTCTCCATCCCCCTTCCATCCCCTATCCTTTCTTTTCTACGTCGCATAACCCCGTTGAATCAGCAAACGGGGATGAATAAATGCCACATAATCCGGCTGCTTTTGATTGCTCTGCAACGGCAGCCAGCTGCCGGCTACGTACCCCATTCACTAGCATCCGTTGATACTTCATTCTCCCTCTTTTTCGCTCTTCTGACAACGTGACAGAACTGCTTCTGATAGTTAGAAATCAATCAGGTGATACGCGTGATACCTGCACACGCCATAGAGGAAATTTCAGATGTTTTCATTTCCTGGATATAAATGTCGCGCCTCGTTAAACTGCAAAAGTGATACTGACGAAATTATTTCGTACATGCCAAAAAATAGAATGGACATTTTACTATAAATTGTTGCAAACTCCACTGAGAAAAAAGTGATATGAATAATTACTATTTTCAGATATTTCACATATCATATTTTACTATTATTGTTATCAAAATTTCTCATTTTCCGGAGATATTCCCAAAGTGATATGGAAACTAGTAATTTTTCATATAACTTTGGTATTTCTTTTTCTGTATTCTTTAGCACATTTTCCATACTTTGACTTATTGGACCAGTTGTCACAATGTATAGCAAATTTTATGGTAATACTTTTACTCGGTGTACGATTCCATGGAACGTTAATATTATTATGATTAACCAAGTGTTTAATGAAATGTTTAAATTTAAATAAATTAGGAATAATAATAGTTGTAAAAATTTTGCTTACGAATAATATACGATTGAAATTTTTGTTGGCAAATAAATGTCATGCAATGAAATAGCGAGCCAGTGCGGCTTGCGATCACAATATATGGCTTACCAAAATGCGTCATTAACATTAAATTGCCGTATTTTCACGTGTAATCTATGTACGGGAAACAGAGATCGCGCGACCATTCGCTCATCAGTTTATTTCGTCGTCGGTCGTTGAAATCAGGCTCGCACTTGAGCAACGCGCTCGGCCATCCCGATTTGCGTTACGACGTCATAAATTTCTTACAGCGTCAGTTTCCAGCAAACAATAAATAACGAATGAATACTTTAATGAATTACGATCGTATAATCCAAAACGTGACGACACATTTATTCGGTAGTTTACTGTGAAGGCGATAGTCGAGGGAAAAATCACTGCCCGGACGAGCGATAGCGACCGCTAACCATCGGCACAAGTTTGTGCAATTTTTCAGAAAATATTTTTGGCAAAAATGCATATGGAATCGTTAAACTTGCGAATGACACTTTTCCACGGTTATGTTAAACGCGATATACATTGCAAGTCAGTTTGCATTCACGCCGTTGCTTTATAGAATACGTAATACACGCGTTGATATAATTGTGTCACGAGAATTGAATACAACTTAACGCTCATAAACTGCCCGCTTCGTGAGTTTTGTTCCATTAAACTGACAAAAGGAATTCATAATTAAAACAGAAGGCAGTCGTTATTTTTCTTGCAGTGTAAACTGTCGCTTTTTTCCTTTCTGTTTTTTTTTTTTTTTTCATTTAATTAAACGCATATTTCTCAGTGTAAATTGCACTTTTGTTTTACCGCGGATTAATATTTTTTTTTTCACCAATCGCTCTTCTTCATTATGCTTTTTGTTACTTTTTCGCAGAGGTTGCCTAATAATTATTATTATTCGTGTAATTAATGTTTGCACCGGATTCAGGTGATAAAAGCACATATGTATTTCGATATACAGGAATCAATAGTTTTTTTCCTTTGATACTTTAACTCTTCGTTTGTCGCGTCTTTTTTAGTGTCTTTTTTTTTTTACTGAGTCCAATAAGGCGACCAACGGAGTCTTGGTATTAATAATTGAATTATAAAAAGAATAGTAAAAATCTTTTGATTTGATACTCGAGCCGTCAAATGATGAGTTAATAAAAAGTGTCGCGAATATCAATTGAAAACCGAAGGATTTCAATGTTTATCTATAAACATCTCTACGAGACGATAGTTCAATTTTCGGAGGACTCGAGTTTAGGAATAAATGCAGCAGTGAATCACACTGTCAGCAGAGAAGTAATGAAAACTGAAATAACAGTTCAAACAGGGAGTCATGTTTGGTCATATTTTACACGTTTGCTATTGATTGATAAGTCACTGTAATATACGAGTGAGTCTAACCAATAGCCTGTTCGAGAAATGACCAATAGCCTTTTTTAACGTTAAAGGAACATCGATCGACGTTTCGAACATAGGTAGGTAGGTACTCTCGACGATATATGGCAAGAATCCTGAACTCTTGCCAATGGTCTGGAGGAATACGGAGCTTATCGGTATTCGCATAACGTTATCGTGAGCGACAAACCGGTCGAAATACCGGTATCGGCACTTTAGTCATATTTTGATATGCCATTTCGGCCCTCGACGCGGATCGTTACACACTTTCGAATAACTAGATGAATGCGTCGACGAATGAAGCATTGCACCAACTTTTCCGAAGTAATGCACAAACTTATAATTATACGCTCGAGGAGTATGCTAATCCGATGAAGCTTTTTGTAATAAACGTCTACCTGCTTCGTACTTGTTATCTTTTATGAAAATATCACGAGATATTTTCATTTTTATTTCATTTGTATTATACCTTTCAATGTCATATTCTACATTATTAAATGAAATTGTTTGATGCTAAAGTTGTGGTATTAATTTCATACAAAACTGTTTTCATAAAACTTAACTTATGTTTATTTTCTTAATAATACCGGATCCATTTACTTCGCGAAACTTGTTTAAGATGGTCGTGTCTTGCTTCAGCATTTAATGGAAAATATTTTGAAACGTTTCCTTTAAATATCAACATAATAAAAGTTTGATAGACAATCAAAAAATTGCGACATCAAATAAGTTAACTCTGCAATAGCTTAGCAAATGAATATCGTTACCTTTTCATCTTGAATTAAACGGTACAATGAATTTTGAGACGCATTTACTTTTAACAACATAATGCTGTGAATATAATATAATATTTCTGTATTATCAAATCAATATAATTATTCAGAATGCAATGCAATTTCATTAAAATTTAAAAATGTGATACGAAATGTAGAGATTTCATAATAATAATTTCATTGCGTGTTTAATAGCATCAAAATTACTTCAAAAATGTTATTACTTTGTGAATTCACATTGTTAACATTATTATGTAATATGAGCGCGGTTGTGAAAATTCGTGATATATTCAGTCAAGAGTGGTTATCAGCTGTTATTTCTGTTAATACATCATGGGTTAATAGATACTTTATCCTCAATGAGAAAAATTGGATATTAAGAAGTACTAACATTGGTCCACTAAATTTTAACTAACACTGTTAGTAAAATTTTACACTATTGTATATTTATGAAATGATCATTCTTCAAATAAGAGGAATCTAGATATGAATTTGTAGCGAAGACGTATTTATGTTAAATTGATAAATTGCTCTGTTGATTCAGTAAGCAAGAAACGCAAAAACACGGAAAAATTGAGTTTATTGAAACCATTCCTTTATTTGCCAATATCAATTGTTTGAAATAGACAACATTGTTTATTCGATATCCATTATATTACTAGTAAAAAAATTGTTTTCATTATGCATTGGCATGTTCATTAATTTGCATACAATGTCTTTGAGAAATTTAATTTTTAATGATATTAATTAAAAAGATGAACAAATATCAATACGTGATCATGTGGAGATTCAATTTTCTAAAAAAAAAGTTAATTTTAAAAACATCCCTTAAGACGGTTCTATTCTCTTGCCTACAATATTTGCATGATGTTGAGTTGAAAAATGCACTGAGAAAAATAATGTAGAAAAAATTGTTATAATTCCTTGTAAAAGTGTGGTATAGCAGGAAACTATTGAAA
>JABFQA010001851.1:0-12546 GCA_022817065.1 Probaryconus sp. ZL-2020 | reverse complement strand
CATTTTTTTTTTTTTTTTTTTTTTCATATAATAAGTACTCATTATCTTTTAGCGATGATTAAAACTAATAGCATATTTATCAATAATTCTTTATCAATAATTCTTTCATTAAACCATATTTCCATTCGCCGATTAATGTCGCCGAGGGAATTATTTTTAGCATCAGGATAAATAATTAATACTTTTTTTTTCAAATAGCATTTTAGTTGACACGAGTATTGGAGGTAGTGTCAAGGTTTATCTCTGAAATAAAATGCAAACCTAAAGCGTTGAATATAAATTGAAAACAAATTAAACTTAGTTAATGACATAACGATTTCGAGATACAACCTTTTTGTCACATTCGTTTAAATTGCTCTTGTACAAGCAAAAGCCTGACCTCAAACCATACAGTCCCGACTTTGAACCTTCCTTTATATCGATCGAATAATGGCTCTTATATTTATTAAGTTCAAGTGAAAGGTTACGACTGATAGTTTGTATAAAAACTGCCTTTTTAATGAGTAGGTCTTTCACATATCATTCAGCCAGACAAATTGATTTTCCTTTATTCAAATAAGTGATAAATCAAAGATACGTTTTTTCATTGTCATTCATGCTTTTCTCTTACATCCTGGCATTTCTTATCGTCATGAATTTTTTTTGTTTTTAGAAGATTATGATAAATCGAAAAGATATTTAAATGTTAATAATTTTGTTGGTTTGTTTAAAGAAGATGAAATAACAGTGATAAAGATCAATATTTCATGATACGTGTGGAAATACATCATCTGGCAAGGATCTGTCAATCATCTGGATCAAATATCTGAGAAGATTATGCCAGACGCTTACCAGACTGTTGCCAGATAATTCATTTCAAAGCAGATAAGATAGACACAATACTTCACAGTCGATTGAGCAAACATTTTAGTCAGTAGTTTATGCATAAGCTTTCAATTATACGTCAGACAACGGTATGAATCTCTTGATGTCCTTCATGCGCCAGAAGTTTCATTACACTTCCATTCTTTAGAAAATTGCGAGAATGTGATGTTTCTGTTTTAACATTTCGAGGGTTGCAATAATATCTTAAAATAATTAATTTGACGATTCTAAAGTTCTTAGATAGAAGTTGACATTATTGATTCCGAAATATATCACAAATATATTTTATTCGTTCACATATGAATTACGATTTCTGTTTAAATCTTCACATATCAAAAGTTCATAAACTATGTTATTTTAAGGTAATGGATTATTAATTACCACAATCTGTATATATCGTAAATAGCTTAAATTTTGTTGGAGCTTTAGATACACGGTCTGTCAACGTTATATATATATATATGCATTAGTACATTAGAAGAGTTTCGCCCTTGGGAATAATAAATGATATATTAGTAACGTTAATTCCTTATATTCCATTATATTTTGTGAATACTTGACATAAAACAATAATAATTACATTTAGTGGAATATTTTATACAATAGAAAAATAAGAGTTTTAGTAGAGTATAATTAAGTGTGAGAGTATTGTATTATGAAAGTACTTATATATTAAATTTTAACTTTCTTTAAAAAGACTCTGAAGTGGTAAGAAAAAGGTGGTTTGTGCTCTGCTGTAAATGGAAAAGGTTTGGAAATAATAAACAGTTTTTCAGTAAATGTAATGGGTATTTATTAAATAAGATTTTTCATATTAATTGCCAATTTAATCATTCAATGAAATCTGTATCATTATTCCGCGTTATAGAGAACCTGTTTTTATTGTTTCGTGTAATATATATATATACGAATATGATTATTATTATTTGTCAGAATTAAATTATCAGTTTAAATTAATAGATTACGATAACAGCGTTATTTCCTGTAAATATTTTGTATACAATTTTAGTCGTTTGAAAATGTCGATCTCAGTGAATAATGAAATAATAATTTATCGATCATCATGTAAATTTTGTTCACGCTGATAAGCTTTCGATACGTGTATAAAATGTTTCAACTGAATTAGTCCTTTATACTCGCTGTCACAACGCAATGAAATATTTCTGTACAAAAAATTTGCAATAGCTTTTAAAATCATTCAAATAATAACTTCAAAGTTATTTAGTAATTAATATTTTTAATTAAAACTGATTATGAATAAATCAGGTTATTAATAATGTACAGTAATAATGATATAATAGTTGATTTTGCAGATGTTGCAGATATAATTTTTTTTTGTTTGATTTTAATTCGATTGACGTGCGCAAAGAAGAGAATTTTGGGACGGCAGTCATCTCAAATCGAACGTCTGCGCACGGTAATGATTAATCGATTATTATTAATGTTTATGTCGTAATTGTGCATCAATAATTCTTGATAAAATAATTCCATTTCCATCGTTCAATAAAATATGTTTAAACAAAAAATATTACAGGAGCATAAATACATCAAATGTACACATTTATATTGAAAAACACTTGTAATACATTGTGCTTATATGAAGTTTACAAAACTTAAAATAGCATTACTCTTGACCATGGTCGATGAATGGAACTCTTTTCGAAGCAAAAGTCACGCGATTTATTGTCAAGGTTGGTCGATATTAAAAATATACATTTTTTTCAGCAAAATCATATATTGCTTTTCATTTCAGAGTATATTTATAAAGCGAACGAGTCAAAGGTTTCTTACACGTGTAAAGAGTATCATTATTATTATTTTTTTTTTTTTAAGAAGAACATAACTACATTTCTGAAACCAATTCATCTCTATCTTTCATAGATTTATTTTCGTCACATTAAATTCTGTTAATGTGAAATAGATCGAATCTTATAATTTGTGATCTTATGATTTAGGTTGCAAATTAGTTTCTTTCAATATTATATTGCATAACGTGTTTGATAACTGTTTGTTCGTTCAATTTGTTGGTCCATACTCTTCTCATAGACTGCTAAGTTTCACTAGACTCGCAACAGTCTGAAAATTATCCGGAACTGATCATATTCCAGAATTCTAGATGTATAACATTACTTCATTAACATTATGAATTTCGCCATAATAAATTGAAATTAAAGACTACATGACTTTTATTTATATCGTCATAAGATTTTCGTTATTAAAATTTGTGTATTTATTGAACAGAATCGATTAATAAATATAATGGAGTTATGAAAACAAAAGGGGAAAAAAAGACATCTATCATACTGACATGGGAAATGAAAAATCGCGATAAAAGTATCGAGTAACTTAAAACTCTGGATTAATTTAATCCCAAATCTAAAACAGAGTGTATTAAAATCCGCCCAATCATTTTACGATAGTTTGTTATACATTTCTCTAATAAAGTCATTCTGTACGGTAAACAATATTCAATGAAAAATAAAACAGAAAAAAAAATAGATGTTTCTAACAAATCGCTGCAGGCAAAAAATTGCTTCTGTGAAAATAAAAATACATAAAAAACTAAAATGGAAAACGAATTGTTTTTCATCAATTGGAATAACCAACCTGCATGCTTCTGGTAATGAACGCATGGCAGATTTTGGCACGGGATCTGCTGGATAAAATCCGATAAAAACTGAACAATGTTTAATTGTCAAAACATTCGCGGCGGACAACAAGTGCTTGTCGGACCGAGTCGCGGTAAACTGACGCTGGTTTAGATGCTTGATTAGAGAGCCGCACACATCGTCAGTGTTATCATGCGGGACAGTCACGGGGATAGTTTAGTTGGGGTTGGGTGGTTATCGGTGAAGTGCTCGAAACGACTGAAAGCTTAGTTGGATGATGAAAACAACGATACCGAAGGAGGTGCAAAAAAATGAACGAGGCTGCGCAACGCAAACAGACGGGGCTTTCAAGGAAGGGGCGAGAAAGAATTTCCAACCCGGTGAAAGTAAATTTGCACCGCAGTGTTGGCGAATTAAGGCAAAAAAATTTCTGAATTAGAGCCATTTGTTCTACAGGTTTCGCGGTGGCTGAAAGCAATTAACCGACGATAATAGCTCTAAATCTTCTAACTTTATCCGCAACCGATGAATTAACTAGAATCTTATTAGATTCAACGGACCGTTTCAATTCATTTACTTCGTTTATTATTCACTCTTATTTCATCGAATAATTTAAAACTGAATGAAGTTTTCAATGAATTTTTATCGAGATTTATGATCATCGTTAAATAATCTTTATTAAAGATTATTTTACATTATTATCCTTTATTACTTGCACAGAAATGTCTTTACTGAATTATATGAAGTTTATGCATATAATATTATGGCTAATAAACAGACAAATTTGTATATCTAATGGTCTCGTAATGTCAGCCGCAAAATCTATTTTGTGGTTTTCCTCTTACACATAATACTAAAAGTTTAATTTGATCCGTGTGTATTTTGTTTCATAAAGACAATGTGGTTATGGGATTGGAAAGTAATTCATAAATTATATTGAATTTTTTTTTTCCGTGAAACATAAGTGAAGTTTATACAACGTAAAGGCATTGCATTATTCGTTAACTTAAATATATTTTCTACTATTGAATATGTAACAACTGAAATACAAAATTACAAAGACATTGCTACTGTAATTATCCTTCCTTAGAACCATTATTTTTAGAATGCAGTCGAATAATATACGATTTTTTTTGCAGTAATTATGTGCTGATTAAGTCTTGCAGCTATGAAGAGCTATTGAAAGTTACTGACCTGAAATGTTTCATGCATGTTGCACTATATGCTGTTTTCTTAAAAGTACTTTAGTCACTGTCGTTAAAATTGCAAAATTTATTACAATATTTTTTATAATATATTCATGTGAGTTTTTTTATACAATTGTTTTTTTTCCAGCTGTGTTACATGAATTTTGTAGAATCAGCAAATATCTTTGGAAAATAGTTTTCGTCAATATTGCGTGCTTAATTCTAATCCAAGTTTTCATCTAATCAGATCTGATAATGAACGAACTTTTTTCCGGTTAGAAAACATGATTTTTTAAATCTATTATTTCTTATTTCAAAGTAGTTGTTTTTTAACATCGTTCAAAAGTTTTATTAAAATAGTAACAAACATTATAAATATAAAAACAATAATAAAATAAAAATTAGTGATTTAAAAGCGAAATCATTAACATTAATTATCAAATGTGAAATTCATTCCTGACAAATATTTTATTTTTAAATTCGACCACTTGCACGAAAATATGTCATTAATGAATAATTTTTCTTGTGTTCTTATGACATTTCATAATGAATAAGGAATCCTTATTGTTATGAAACATAAAATGGCATTTTATAAACTGCAAAAAGAAATACCACTAAACAGCTTGTGAATGAAAAATCAGAGGGAAGTCGCAGCTCTTCGTCGACACAACTATAAAACATAACGATATATGACGTTAATGACGGAACGTGTCGCAAGGTCTCGCTCGTTGTTAAAAATGCATTGCATGCAAATAGCGGGGGTGGCTTGGCGAACAGAAATAATCTGCTATCGAACGACTGGTCGAATTGTCTAAAACGGATGTAACGGAATAATTACGATAGATGCTTCCTGTCTGCATAATAAACCCGATCTATTTTTAAAGCAGGAAACCACAGAACGTTTTTGCATTAAGCAAACCATTATAATTTTTTTTTTTTTAAATCAGTACAATAAAATGCAATTAAAAATAAAAAAAAAAATGGTCATTTCGAAAATCTCACGAAATTGTACTGAAAATGAAATCCAATACGAATGAATGAAAGTAACACCAATTTACTTGATATTGCTTCGAGGTGTTGTAACATGCGATTAAATAAAATAATCTATATCTTAATTTATCACTCTGTCTTTGTCACTTAATCCCTAATGAGATCACAGTTTCTTAATTGCATCCATGTCTACATAAAATTAATGACCCATTGCGGCATTACTGGCAATCAATTTTCGAGAATTTCCCAAATGGAATTCACAACTGTTGGATGACGTCAAATGGCTTGATCAGGTATATTATTACATAAACCAATAACATATTAACTTATCTTATATCCGAACTTGTACGTACACATCGTTGCAATTAATTTTGCAAATTTTTTGTTAATTATAAAACAAGATAATTTCATATGAAAAGAAAAAAAAATGACATTAACTCGTTCATCATTTATTTCGTAAAATTTATTCATAAATAATATTAATTAATTTTCATGTTGACATTATGATAATTATTCTCTGAGCATAATACTTTTTTCAATATAACGTTGCATGTTTAAATCCACGTAAAATGGTCCAGCTCCTTTTCACGAATTTCAGGTATCAAATAAAAACCCCAATAAAGTAAAGTACATTTTAAAAATAGAAAATTTAATTTGCTTCCTTTTTCAGGTATGTTTATCGCCTCGGCTATTTACTCGTACCGCGAATATAATCCGACAGAATTTTCACCTACCAAAATGTTGCTCATCTTACCTTCATTTAAATTTCTAATAGCAGACACTAATAAAAGAAAAAATTTTACATTGATTTGCACATGAAATATTAATTCAACTGTATATTTAGCTAATAAATTGTGTAATTTATTACACTCTCGAACCAAATACTTATTTTTTTCACAAATCGACGTAAATTTCATATTTTTCAAAGTGCATATTTTAGAAATTCCTTTTAATGGTTAGAGCATTAATTATAAAGGTTTAACGTAAAGGGTTAATTAATCCTATAGAGGATGGATTAAAGGGGGAAAAAGAATTTTGCCGTTGCAGGAACATTTTTGATCCTTTTTGTGTACGAGCTTGTAAAGTTGTTGGCCAAGCTTATTTATCACTTGGTCCGGCTGCCGGGATATTTATCTTCGTCAGGAGGCTTTGCGGTATGGATGAATCCTATCGCAAAGCTCGCTTTATAACCAATACCAGAGGAGGTCATTTTGCCGAGCTGGAGATATCGCGATCGATCGTTTACAGGATCGTGTGTCCATGAAGCACGAACGCAAAAGCTCCTGCTCAGGGCCAGCTTGCAAAGCGAAACGTTCCAGCAACGCGACCTTGACCTAGGGGGTTATTCTCGCGCCGGCGTCGTGTGTCGTTTATACTGGCTTCTGTTTCCCTTTTCACCACATGTCTCTTTCCAGTTTTGCGCATGGCTCGATTTATCGTCACCAGACAAACAAATTATCAAATAACATCATTATTTCTTTATGAAACGGCACTTTCGCTGAATCAACATTCCGCGATGACCAATCAAAAGCTGAACAAACTTGGGATTAACTTATGGAAAACTCTTTTAAATAAAATATTTATTAAAGGTTTAACAATTTTTTTTTAACGTTTGAGTGTTTGATCTTTTAATGAAAGTTTGGTTTAAATAAAACGGTTTAATTGCTAAAGAAATAGTTATTTTGTACGTAAAAACAATTGCAGTTTACACTGTGTATATATATATATATATGTAGGGAAGAGTTTCAACAGAGGAATCAGTTTTGCAGCAACAAGTTACACCACGTGATTTGAACAAAAGGTGTATTCTGTTAAATGAAGATAAATTTGCTGCGTTGTAATGGAACATTCGCTAATAGATTATAATTTGTAACTTGTAGATATTGCTATAATCATATACTGCTAAAATCATATACTGTAATAAAACTATATTAATATAATTTTTTGCATTATTAGCATGCGAATGTAATTTTCTTTTAAATAAAATAAGTGAAAGATGCATTAGTACTATTTTTGGAATGATAAAATTTTATGTTCAGATAAAGTTTTGAATAAAATATCGACAAACGTGAACATTTTATAGCTTCTACGTTTCTTCAAATTTGATGGTTGCAGGTCGTTCAGTGAAATAAGTGAAATAAATTAAGTTGTTAATTAAAGTAAACACTATATAATAGATTTCCTTTATAGAGACAATTAAACGCAATTTCACTGATTTGATTTAACAGTGCATAATAAATTAGCGTGAAATTATTAGTTTATAATATTACCTATAATAAATTATATAAATTAATTTCCGTTTGAGGTCAAATGTTATTTTTAACAAAATTAGAAAATCAATGTGGTTATATCTCTGAAATGGAATACTTTTTCGTAGTTAAAATGCGAATCCTTTTTTTAGAAAGAATCGAGACCAAATTTCCATTTCCTAACCAGATTAAAATATAATTAAAGATTTAAGAGACGCAAAAGATTTTCAGTTTATAGCTGTTATAATATACCCAAGATATATTTCATTTTATGACAATACATATCAGTACATTTTTGGTACGTGATTCCTTTAAAGCGTACATAAAAGTAGCTTCACTGGAGTAGTAATTTATCTGTCGTACATATAAATATATTGTATCTCTGTTATACACTCGTAATCGTCCGATAATACTATGCATTTACACACAGTTTCCATAGCATTGTATATTTTATGTTATATAAAAAGTAGGAAATTCAGATAAAACAATAAAAGTATTAATATTTCATTTGCTCGTAATGTAAATAGTATATACAGCACAATTATGTGTAAATTTTTCAATCAATAATAGGCAATAAGCTGTGTCAATATGTTACATTCTAAATTGTCTCTAATCAGTTTTTCATGTTGCAAAGAGAGATAACAGTAGATGATTTTCTCATGCATATGTAACTGCATATTGAATAAGATATTTACATGTTTTTTATTGAATGTTGATGTTGAATAAAGTCTATAAATATCTAACTACATTTCTAACTGGATCGACTGAAACGGTTTCGATTAACGGTCAGTTCTTTCCAACGTTTAACAGCCAAATATAAAGTTTAAGAAAAGTTAGACTATAGTTGCCGGGTTATCGAACTCATCCGAGTATTTCATGTTTAAAGGCACTTTATTTAGGTACTTTGGAAATTTATACATACGAAAGATTTTTATAATAGATTTAATAATTGCATTCTTCATATATTTTTAATTAACGTTAATTCCACACATAGCATTACATCATGTAATTCATGTGATTGTTTCAAGATAAAACAATAAAATTTCATCGTTATAGTTTTTGTATTATTGAGTGAGAGTAGAAAAGGAAGTATGTTTAAGAGATATTAAACTACCGCTTTGTAAGATCGTAAAATTAAAAAAAATGTTCTTGAAACATTTATACAAGTCTGAACGTTTTAAGTATGGTAATATTCTTTTAGTTGATGGAAATAAAGGACTTAAATTCCAACAATTGCTTTTAATTCTGTTCTTTATGAGAAGTTAAAGAATTGTTAAAGAATTTTTTACCTCAAAAATGAAAAAAAAAAAAAAATAATAAATCAAAATTTGTAGGTAAAAAATTCAAGTAACAAATTTCTTTTATCAACTTGTCAAATCTTTATATATATTTGATAACATCTTATCAAATATTGTTATTCCGTGAATTAAATTGATTATCTGCATTAGGTTATCGTCCTTAAAAGCTAGCTGTTCGACAGTCACTAAAGAGTTATTTATCGAGAAAAAGGTACAGCATTTCGTTCTACAGATGGTGTATCATGTTTCAATATTATGTCGAAGCTCAACTTTGTTCGCCTCGGGCAGAGAAAGCTTTCACAAAAATGCAATTTTCTTTTTATCATTTTCCTGCAATATTAAAGGATTCAAAGAGCTTTGCATAATTTGTCTTTTTTTTAGAATTGCTCGTTTCAACAGAAATGCATTCAATTAGGGTTACCTAGTAATAAATTTAGTTTGCAATAAGCACAATGTAAAAAGATGATAATCTTACATTGTGTATTAAGTATATATTACAATATTTCTAGGCCATTTCTCTTGAATGGATTATCCTTCATAATAAATGATAATTTTCATTATTTTTGTACGCATATTATATATCATTTATATAACAGATTACATTCAGAATTTAATGTAGCATTATGTAAAATGAAATTTTCTATATTGGTTTTTATGCGATAGTGTATTAGATGTATAACATATTGGAGATTATTTGGAAATGTCAATTATTGATAAGGACAAAGTGTAAACGTTACGAATTTAACAATTTTTTCGGCGTGACAATTATATAATTTAAGTTTGGAAATTTTATAGTGAATCCAAAAAAATCATTGGCATTGACATCACAGTAATTAGAGCTGTCGTGATAATTGGCACGTTTAATTCGAATTGCAAATAAATATATATATATTACGTAGTTCAGTAAAAGTAACGAATCCCCGTTAATCGAATCAACAGAACGCAACGAAGCGTTTTTGTTGTAAAATAATTTCCTATTAGTATTAACGAGTTATTTCGCAGTTGCGAATGACAAAGCAAGTATTTTTGTGCAACTTTCATCAGTCGTGCTGATGATTCGTCGTCTTGATTCCGCCATGAAACTATAAATTACAACTTTCCAAGAGACGATGCATCTGAAATTAAGATCACACTTATACTATCAATCACACTCCCATTTTCATAATCACAATGCACCCGTTAACGAATTCAAAAACACAGACGATCAATATATATTTTAGGAAAATGCTTCTTAATAATATTAAGAAATACCATCCATTTTACGTTACGTTACAATTTTCTGATTGCTCTTCTGTGAAAGAAAATTGCAGAGCATTAGAAATTAATAGATACAGCAAAAACGTTGATTATCATAAATGAGAAGTGATGCAATTAAAATGAAAAAAAAGGCGTGTGAAGAAAGTAGAATTAAATGTCCAATGTTAATAGTCGGAAAGGGCATTGTTGACTGGGTTCGGTAAGGCTAATTAGTATGCGAGTAAAAGGAACCAAATGTAACAGAAAAGGTTAGATTTTTTTTTAAATAACTCCGTTCCTTTTAAAATACAATTGCGAAACGTTCCTGACTAAATTATAGTTTATTGTGCATTCTCTCGTAAAAATTATGTAACTTTAATAGAATTTCGTGAAATTTTAACTTTATACAGTTTTATTTTGTCACGAGGAAAGAGTCGTATTGTTCATTTTTTTTTCCTTCGGTTATTGGTTAACGATGAAAACCAATTTATTCTAACATAAATTTATTTCATTTATTTCTAGTTATAGAATTGATAAATTGAATTATTAAATTAAATCTGCCTTGGTAACAAATATTGGGATAAATTCATTGTGGAAACTACAGTTATAAAATTTTCAATGTAGAAAATTATCTCTTCAAATCTGTTCGAAATTGCTCAATAATTCTATTGTATAACAATCAAATAATATCTAATATAATCAAATTCAAAGAGAGAACCATATTCTATTAAGTAATTTTGAAATTTATAATGATGATCCAGTAAACAATGTTTTAACATTTGTTTTAAATAAAACGAATATCACTGTTCGCCATCATTAACAAATCATTCATCGACCAGTTCACTATGAGAAAATATCTGTTGAAACATTGTAAAGCCTATTGTTGAAAATAAATGCCAGCACATCGTGAATCGCGGTATTTGAACATCTATTTTTATAAGCGAAATGCTTCAAGGAAGAAATTTCATCCTGTTTGATAATTAACATAATAATATGAATTATGTAGTATAAATGTTAATCAAATATTTGTTCATATTATTTTGTTATACGTTTTAAATGATAATTTGGTATTGTGTTCTCAAAATTATGACCACGGAGAAATTTCAAAAGTAATCTCTATGTCGTAGAACATAATTCTTTATATAAAACAGACGTATAATTCACAGATGTTACATAAAAAGAAACCACAAAAATAAGTGATTTTTCAAATGTAAATCGATAAGAAATACATACGAAAAAACATTTGGAAAAAAGTGTTTTTAAATATCATTATAATAAATGACTGTATTTCATCTTTGGTAGAAAGTTAATCCTTTCTAAACATTGTCACAGTAAAAAAACAGTAATGTCAGATGAAACTAAATTCTAATTTTTTAATCCACACATACATTACGTTTGTTTGCAGTCGTCTCTAAATGACATTTCGTATAAAAAAATTCAGAAAAAAAAAAACATTTCTCATCAAAGTGGTAAGTTACTGAAAAAGACTTTTGAAGGCAATTTGTTAAAGGGTTTTACTTTTTGTCATTGTCAACATTGAAAATCATGTTCTTCATTAACATGCCTTTACAAGATTAACGTTAAACATTTATGTTCTTTTTCAAAACTCGCAATTAATGAAATACGATAAAGAAATCGATAAAAAAAAAATGTGAAAGAAAAGGTTGAAACGAATTTCTTCCCTTAACGTATAAATTTAAAGATCCAAGATTGGCATTCAAAATGTGACCACTTCCCAAACAAAGGTCTCCCGAAAAACGCATCAGAAACCTGTTGGGGGGACTTTCGGGTGAAACTGAATAAAAGCTTTATCCGTGTCGAGCATAAGGTTTGTTCTGAAGATGCCATCAGCAGTAGTTTATATAAACGGGGGGACCATTCTAGACACGACTCATGTGGAGGTGGCAATATAAGTCGCAAGTTAGCCGCGCCGCAGTCAGTCCTTAAAGTAAAAGTGATGCCTTTTTGCCAAGGAAGTCTGCATCCACACGTGTCGTTCCGTTGAAGTGCGGCGCTCTGGACGCGAAATCGCGTACGCGCGAGCGTTTTATAATAAATAAAATACAAAAAAAAAGTACATAAATTTAATTCCTTTTCTTTTGTATCTTACTGT
>JABFQA010001850.1:0-12546 GCA_022817065.1 Probaryconus sp. ZL-2020 | reverse complement strand
AATTTTTAATCTTAAAAAATATCTAATTGTTAATAATTCTAATTCGTTAAAACGAGTTTCAAATTAAATAAATTTAAATTTTACAAAGTAACAATTGACTTGCTTATAAATCAATTTAATTAATAATTAAAATCTTTTAATTATTACTTAATCCATACATAATTTTAAATAATACTATTAAATTATATTTTACATTCATGTTTACCTAAATATTTATCACCACTAAATATATAGATTAAAATCTATAATTTTTTTAGTCTTCTGAATTTCAGTGAACCCAGGTAATTTTGTTTTCAATTTTAAAATAAACATGAATTGCACGCGACATTCTCAATTTCATTTAATTTCAAAGAAGAAATTGCATAAAATACGTCAGCTTGACATTGTTAACGGTTTGAAACGCTACAGTCAGTTCAAAAAAACCTATTAACACTTATAATAAATTAAATCCATTTTTATAAATTGGCAAAATAACATCCCTTGTTCTAGATCCGTGCCTGTGCAAGTGACGCGATTTGAGATTTGGCGAGGCGAGTTCGTCTTCTTGCAGCGTCGTGAATCAAGTTTCCCTACACTTTTATATAGATTCCATATAGATCTCAATATATATTTTTACTCTCGATGCGTATGATACAAAACTGTCCTCTTCGACATATATATATATATATCTGTATATACATATGCGTATATATTTATATATATTATACATACATATATATACATACACGCATATATACTTACACAAATGAATATCTACATTTTTCAATAAAATGCAAAAACTGTTGGAATACGAATCACAAACACAACACATCGTAAAAGAATTGAACTTTTTACGATAACACTCGCACAGATTTTTCTATTAACAGCCGACGCAAGAAGGCGAATCGCTGGAATCGCGTTGGCCCATAGTACTATACACCTATTATTAATTATCACCTAACTTGGCATCCCTGGGGAAGCGACGCAGGCGGACAGCTCGGCGAGTCGTCCCGGGACTCGGGCTGCTCTTGCGTCTCCTGCGGCGCGGCGACCGCGCCCTCGTCCACGTCCGCAATAGTCTTTGGCGTCGCGCACTCGTCCGCGGGGTCCTTCAGTTCGTATCCCTCCTGACATCTCGTCAGTTTTAATCGAATGGGCGTCACCTTCGCGGACCGGACGTTCTTCAACGACGTCGCGCAACCGGCGTCCTGCTTCTCCGGTTCTTTATCGTCGTCCGCCGCAAGCTCCTGAGGCCGTCCGCTGTCCTCTTCCTGCGACGACGCGCTCGCCGCGCCCTCCGGCGGCGGCGGCCCGACTCGGTTCTGCGGGTCCTCCGTTTCCGCTGGATTCTTCCCTAACCTGATGATCACCTTCGTCGCGCTATCCTCCAAAAATTGTACGCAACCCTCCTTTTTGTCTCGCTTTTTCTTTCGACCGTTCTTATCCCTCTTGCTCTTCACCTTACCCTTCGTCACGTCACTATCGAAATCAGCCATTATCATTTTACGGAATTTCATACTCTCGCGCCTCAGTTCCTCGATGCTTGGCATGTTGGAGATACTGCTAAGCCGCTTCTTAGGCGGCCTAATGGCACCGCTCCGCTCCTCCGTGGCATTTTCCACCTGCTGGCCACCGATAATACTATTGCCAAATTTGATCTTGAGCTTCGGATGGCCGCCGCTGTTAGCGACGCTGCTGGTCGATGGTCTCGTCTGTCGACCGCGACGCCTGTCCGATCCTGGGATACCTAAGTTCAAAGAGCGACGAGATGGCGTGCCACCCTCGTCCTCCATGCCGTCAGACAGACCGGCACGGTCCTTCCGTCGTTTCTTCTCGGTATTCGCGTCAACGACGGCTTTGTAATCTTCCCGGGTAGGAATGGATGTCATTGAGGCTACGGCTTTCGGGATAGTGATAACTGTGCGATTTTGGGGGGTTGCTATTGGAGCTGCCGTGATGTTTGTCGTCGCTGGAACACCCATGTTCTTGTCCTGAAGATAAAGCAAATGAAATTAAACATCAATTTTTTAAGCAGAATGACAGAAATCATTCGGATCAATTAATTCTTATCGCTGTGATAAATTACCTGAGAGCAATACTGCCATAGCAGTTCCTTTTTCCTCATTCTTCTCAAATTGGATGTTCCAGATGCGACAGCAGCGCTGGTGGCAGTCGGCGTAACTACTGCGGGCGCTTGTTGAGCCAATGGCGGGACGGAAGATGACTGCACGTAATTCGCATCCAAGAATGGACCTTTAATTTTCACTTTCAATTGGTTACGTGAGTCAGTCAACGCCACCTTGTTGACGTCTACGTTTGCGGATGGCTCCTCTTGCGTTGGACCCTCGACTTTGGGATGCTGTTCTGACTGATGTTGCTGTTGCTTGAGAGAGCTGTCGAACTCCTTGTCTAAATCTTCTTCCATATCTGGCAACGATTGATCTGCTGATACGTTGCCAAACGGTAACAGGTGATTACCATAGGCGTGCGTGTGTAATGACGAAGCTTGTGCATCGACTGTTGAGTTATATGTTCGCATATCAACGGGACCTGGTAACAGTGGAAGAACCGTGTCTGCGAATGCTTGCGTCGTTGAGTCGGAACCTGTGACGCTGGTACCTTCCGCACGAGTAGCAGGCGAAGATAGTCGTTTCTCTTCGATATATCTAGAATAAATTGCACTATTCATAGTGGTGATTAATGATTTAATAATTAGTATTGTTAATTAATTATAAATAAAGAAATTAATTATTATAATAAGCATTGTAGTGAGTTAGTAGTATGTGTTAAAATTATTAGTAAGCTAATTCTCTATATTCCATTTGAAAATGTAAAATTGTGACCAGAGTGGGGGTATAGCAAACAAATGTAAATCCTCGGTGGTGGGGGAAACTAAATATAAAACAGGTTTTACTGTCTACCAAATTGATAGATATTAAATAAAAAGTGGCTTCTCACTAAATGTTACCTTTTGTGAAGAGGGCTAAGAGTAACAGTAACGTCCCTATCAAATATATCCCTCTTCTCGGACACGTCGGTAGATTTCTTCCTTTCCCGCATCGTCCTCAGGTCCGCGATATTCGCTTCGCTAGTTGAATCCTCATCGGAATCAAAATCATAAACTGTTCCCACAAGTTTGTTGTGTATCGAATCCTCGTGCATAACAGACATGATACTCGTAGTGCGACCGCGCCCCCTCCCCCTGCCGCGTCCTCTGCCGCGATATCCAGGTTGCTGTGTGTTTTTAGCACCGCGTCCCCTACCCCGGGATCCTGAACTCGTTGACTTGGCGCTTTCCTGTCTGGGAGATATGCCCGGTGATTTGCCTTGCAAGGACGTGACCCTTGCCGAAGTTCTCGTTGGTTTCGCTGGTGACTTTTTGCCAGCAGGTGGTGTCGCCTTTGCTTCCGCCATGTCAATAACGTTGTTGTCTGACGCGTGACTTTCCGCATTGTTGAGGAACGGCGTTGTCGCTTGTTCCACCGCGGTAATTTCATTCCGAGGTGATTGCGTTTCCAATTCCGGTTGGAGAATATCCTGCTGTTGTTGAGGTTCTTCTGGGGGAGGTATTTCCGAAGGAACTTCTTGTGGTATCTGTTGAGGTACTTCTTGTTGCATTTCTGTCGGCTCTGATGTCGGAAGTGGAGGTGGCTGTGGCGGAGGTGGAGTTGGAATTTTCGTGGGAGAGACCATTGCTGCAGTAAGCGCCATGTTGTGTGAAGACGAAGTGAAAGCTGCAGTGCAGGGCGACACCTGAAATATAATTTGTAAACATTCATTATATTTTTGTGAAGAATATAATTGTAAAATTTTTTGTTAATATCTTAATAATAACAATTACCTGCATATTGAGCGTATCCTCGAGGGGCTTTGGAACATGAGGCGGCAGTAAGCTTTGTGGAGTAGGAAAAGGTGCACCGAATGATGGCGGGAACAACGCAGCGCCAGGATTTGGATATGGCAATGGTCCTGTGCAAGACTGTGGCGGAAATAAGGACACCGGGCCCGAAACGTAAGGGGGATTTTCAGAGTACGTATGATATGGCGCTGGGTCCAAGGAACATGGTGGAACATACGACAAAGGAGGCATCCCTTTGTATGGTGGCATCGAATGTTCTTCGACCGAGGACGCTGATGTAATCGACGACGACGTTGATCGTCTCGAAGGTAACACTTGACTTTCGGCCCACCTTGCATCCGGTCGAGATCCATTTGTATCGTTATACGGGGAGCCACTGTGCTCGAAGTCTTGTCGAGTGTCTTCCGCTTCCTTTTCTAACGCCTGTTGTAATTCGTGAGCATGTTCATCTTCCTCGGAATTTGGTAAACCGATCAAATGCCTGTTCACCATCTCCATAGGAGTCATTTCGTCTACCAATGGTGGCGCTACTTGTTGCTCTAATAGCGACATGCGATTGTCAGCGTGCGATTCTAAATGACGCGATAACGTGTGAGCCTGTTGCTGATGCTGTTGCTGCAACATTTGATATTGCTCTTGAATGTTTGTACTAAAGGTAGAATGCACTAAAGATTCTGCACTGCTCTCTGCAATTACCTGTAAAATTTAAATAAATAGAAGATTTTTAGGAATTGGAGATTAATGCATTTAATATTGTTCATTTTTGTTTATATTTCTAGATAATTTTGTGATTTTCTTGTAATTACAAACCTGTGTAAGATCATTAGGGAACTGATGACCGTATCTATGATTTTGTGATTCAATAAGAGTATTCAAATGCACGTCATTTTGATGGAAATTGTCCATACTTGGTGGAACCCATCTCTCGTCTGTTTCATTTCGATCAATTTTAGTGCGTTCGGGTACAGGTACTGTGCCAATTTTACTACTTTGTTCTGTTTCCTCATTATTATAATTATAAGACTCGTTGTGCGGATAACAAGTTTTACGTTTATCCTCAACGGACGGCATTATCACCATATCTTTATTTTCCAACTTCTCCACTTCTGGCGTAGGAATAGGTTCCATAATTTTGGTCTCCTTTTCATTAATTTCATCCTTTAAAAAGAAACAATATATATAAATTTAATTAATTGCAAATTAGTCATTAAAATCTTATTTATGACACTTAACACTGACCCTCTGTTTTTAAAATAATGACAAATGTTGAAGTAGTAAATTATTATGCACAATACATTTTAATTTCAGCTATCGAACAAATAATTATAATAATAATAATAATAATAGAAAAAAGTGTAAGATTTATTTAAGCCAAAGAAATATAAATGAACTTACTCTATCTTTAATCTTTTCAGTTTTACTGTCCTTTTTGATTTCTTCATCAGCAGATCCCATGTGTTCCGTTTCGAACTGACTAGAATTCGATTTCTTGGACAGTTCCATTCTAAGTTTTTCAACTAATAGTTGCGTTTCGCGAGCACTTTCTTCCCTATCTTCCTTAAAGAGGAACTCATTGTTAAAAGAAAAGGTTAACGGCGCTGACCTTTCTTCTGCATCGCGAGGCATCGAGAAACCATCGTTATTAACCATGTCATCTGACAGCATGTCCTGATCGAAATCAAATAATTCCGGGACATTTGAATCCTTTCCAGTAATGTGTTGTGGCGAAAATATAGATGGCATAGACTTGCGCCTTTTGCCAGCAAATTCAACATCTGGTATTGGTTCGTGTTTCTTCTCAACTTCAATTTCATGGGGTTTCTTTATGTCGATTGTACTGGATTCTGAATTCTTTCGTAAGGACGCTGTGGCAGACGCCGTTTCATTTTCAGAAACAGATAATCTCGATGTCACACTTTCTTGTGAAGAATGATTGTTTTTCTTGTCTTCCACCTTAATTTCTTCTGTTTTTTGTTGTAAAGTTTCTTCCTCGTTAAGAAGAACCTTTGGCATCTCCTCAAGCTAAAATAAAATAATTTTCAAATCAAAATTTCTATCCGCAATAATTTTCAAATGTAAATAACAAATTTATAGAGTTGGACTTACTTTTTTCTTGGCTTCTGCTGTTTTCGATTTAGACAGTTTATCCATGTGCTCACGTTTTTCTAAAAGTTTATCTAATCCTCTGGAAGATTTCTTCGGACTGTCCCTTTCAGCTCGACGTTGTTTCATTTCCTCTTCCAACGTATTCACAGAATTCCTCGTGCTCTTTTTGTTCCACCTTTCGTCGGACTTGGATGGACTTTCTGCCGCGGGTTTGCTGATAATTTCACAGACATCTGATTTTTTCTCGTCGTCGCTTAATCTTTTTTCCAGCTTCTTGAGCGCAGACACATCTTTATTGCTGCTATTTTCTTCTTTCCGTATTTCATTGGTGGATTTTCGTTTTCGAGTTTCAGATTTGACTCGACTGCTGGTGACGAATGATCCGTCCTCTTTTCCATCTTTACTGGAAGCTGTGGTGATAATGGGCGTTGTTGTTGTCGATGAAACTGTGATTGGAAATTGGATTAAAATATAGATTTTTAATTATTAAGTATAGATAACAAAATAATAAATGAAATAATGTTAAATTATATATTATAACCTGGCAATGATATTTGAACAAAATTTGCAAAATAGAAAATACTAACGTGCTGCTGAGACGAGAGAATGCTTAACGGGTTGACTTGGCTTTTTGGTAAGTTTGCTCCCAGCAAGACCTCGTGGCCCATCATGATCTCGAGGCCCACGGAGCACATCCTGATCAGGTGTCCGCTGACGATGTTGCTGTTGTTGGTGCTGGTGTTGGTGTTGCTGGGATTTTTTCGTACTTGATGTAATTTCCGACGAATCCATCTTTTTGACATCGGCTTCCGCTTTTTTTGCGTGGTCTTTGGAGGAGGGTGTGGCTGCGGTTCGAGCCGGTTCATTTCTCTCAGTAGACGGCGGCTGAAACTCTGGTCCATGCCGCCCTTCGGAAGTTTTAAGCTTCTTATCAGGCAGCTTTTTAAGTTTCCGTCCAGCCGCCGTCTGCTGCTGCTGCTGCTGCTGCTGCTGCGGCTGCGACTGCTGCCCACTCAACTCCGTACTTTTACCTCGAATCGGTACCTTTGCTTTTACCACCGCCCGCGAAACTGGTCCTGAATCACTTTCAGAAGAAGTACTCGACGACAGAGATTGTTCCTTTGTACTTAACGTATGCTGTATAGATAATAAAGTGATTTGTATTACATCATATTTAGAAATTGTAATTTTGTTGTTTTTTTAATCGATAGACAATATGATTTACCCTTTTCTGGGGTGAGCTCTTAACATCCTCAGAATCACTGCTGCTGTCAGACGATGAACTACTACTACAACTACTGCTGCTAGTGGTGTCTGTGTTGCTCGATGCTACAGATGGTACTTTAACCTGTAAACATTTTACATAGTAAAATTATGTAATTAAAGGTGTATTCACGATTTTTCCAATACTTAAAAACAATTTTATTTGCAAATAATTTAATAAATAACAAACAAAAACAGTACCTCTGGTAATTTTTTAGGTAACTTTTTATCCTCCTTCTTGGGCGTTTCTTTCTTCTTTTGAGTTTCAGTGACTTCTTTTTTAGCTTTAGCTTCAGCAGGCTCTTGTTCCTGCGGCACTGGTTTGGTTCCCAAACCGCTCTTGATGTGCTCAGCTGCCTTCTTCGCCGCTTGTCTCTGAGGAACGTACGCCAGTATCTCTGTACCATCGCCAGTCTCTTTTTCAAAATCATAAACATCATTGTTCTTAGTCTCCTTCTTCCCATCTTTATCTTTGTGAGTTGACTGCACTTGTTGTGCCTTCTTTGGCCGCTCTTTCTGAGTCTTTGTAGGTTTGTTTTCATCAATAGGCGATTTGTTTGTCTCCAACACTTCCGTAACAACTTCCTTCTTACCCTAAAATCAAAAAAAAAAAAAAAAATTAATTATTTATTTGAACACATATCATTTTATTTATTTGTTTAGTATAGAAAAACTGGCAATTGACTAATACAGTATATAACGAACAACTATTCATACAAGAACTCATACAAAAATAAAAAGTAAAGCATATTAATTTAATTATAAATTTAACATCATTGTCTTGTAAATTTTTCTTAAAATTTAACTTTCTATTATCGCGAATTCTCACCTGTGAACGTTGCATAATTTCAGAAGCTTTCTTCGCAGCTTGTCTCTGAGGAACAATAAGCGTCGACGATAAGCATTCCTTCTTTTTCTGAGTTTTAACGTTTTCCTTATTTTTGCCGCCCTCTTCGTCTTTCCTCGTGCTTTCTTTCGCGAACGCACTCAACGTCTTCTGCGCGTTCTTTGGTAAATCTGAACCGGAGAATTGTTTAACAGCGGCCTTCGTTTTGAGTACAGAATGGGAAGTGTGTTCTTGGGACTCGGAATCTGAATCCGAATAAATATCAGCCACGGAAGTCGAACCGAGGCGCGTATTAACGTTCGTATTGCTGAGTAACATAATCTCATCGCTGTCGCTGTTCGACGCACTGTCCAGTTCCTTTTCCATGTGGTGAAGTGTCCGGGAGCGTTTTGCCGTTTCCTTTTGATCACTCTCACTACTGTCGGCAATACTTTTCTGCGACATGCTACTACTACTGCTGTTCTTTGTGCGTCGACGACCTTTAGTTTTAGGCGTCACGATCGTCTCTTCTTCGGTACTTGAATCTGTCTCTCGTTTTATATTGTTCTGAAATTAAAATGATTTTGACTTAAATAATTATGAAAAAAATATTTGGAAATGATCTACATGAAGATCGTCGAAAATAATTTCAATAAAAATTAATTTCCTGTAAGAAGGAATTTAAACGTACCTTGCTCTTGGATTTAGGAGTAGTAGTCTTAGTCTTTCTGTCTTTAGTTAAGTCAGGTTCACTACCACTGATCGACGAGAGATCCGTTCCATAAATATTCTTTTTCTTGCTAATGGAACCATTGAAATATAATTTCTTGTTCGAAGCACCATTGAAATCTGGTTGCGACTTCTTTTCGTCGGCTTGCGGCGTCGGAGATTCAATACCCGCGATCTTCACCATTAGGGATTCGATGTCACAATTGTAATTCTCTGCATCGGCGTGTGAATATAATTGATCGTATATCGATGGCCCGTGGTTCGCGGCCGTGACAGCTGCATTGGCGCCAGGGGACAGAGGTCCATTTTCCAGGACCAATGTCTGCTTGTGAAAGGTTTGCTCTCGTAGTCGCAAAAATGTACGACACAATTTTTCCCGACGACTGACCATATAGCAAAGATTTCTTACGCGCTCCAAGTCCTGTCGAAGTTGTACAAAAGTTCGCATCTTTTCCTTGTCTGCCGCTTCGCCTTGAGCTCTTGCACCAGCGCCAGATAATTCGCCACAACGTGGTGCAAGCAACGGTTTGTTGTGTCCCGCCTAAATTGTTAAGAAATTAATAAATGATGTAAATTGCAAAATACAAGAAATGTCGATCAATTTCTTTTTTTTTTTTTTTTTTTTTTTTACTTACCCTTCGTTTTAATTTCCAGTAGTTGTAAATATATACAATACCATCTGGATCAATCTCTAATTGTTGTGAAGTTATGTCTTTAAGACTCACGTGTTTGTCAAATTCGGCTTCTATCTCTTGCAATCTAAAGTACACATTTTCATTTATTTAGCATTTTGCAAAATGAACTGTTTTTAAAGATCTTTGAAACCAAAATACATACTTTGCTGCTCGTGCTTGATTTTTCTCTTCTGATGTCATGTCTTTTCGTTTTCGCCTTCTGGACTCTCCGTCTTCAGAGTCAGAGCCGCCAGTTCCTCCTGAACCACCAGCTCCGCCTCCTACTCCAACTTTATCTTTTGTATTAGTTCTACTATGTTTTTGACAATAGGACTGTAACAAAGATTAATCAATTAATAACAAATACGTCATTAAATTTAATTATAATTATGAAATGTAATAAAAATTGAGAGCAGCGCTATTTCTCTTTCTCTATAATCTTACCCTTAATTTTACACCATCGTCTGCCATTTCATCTTCGATAATAGCTTTCATTTCCAATCCATACTTAAAAGCACATGTTACGTGATATGCCGTTTTGCACGTTTTAATGCTGCACTGAATGCAAGCACCCACGCGTTCGCGACATAAAACGCAAATTAGGGCCCATCGACTTTGCTGCAATTACAAACATTTCATATTAATTGATTAATAATGCGAATCAGTAGCTGATTATTTCGTATATTGGAGATTGGCTTTTTAAGATTAAACTGTTTTGGCTTTTAAGACAATTACCGGAATGCTGGATATTTTAGTTATTGGTTCCATTTTTTCAACACAGCCGATGCTCACTTCAGGGATCCAGAGAGCGCACGATACGTGCGCCCATTTTTGGCCACTTCGCGTACATTTCATTGCACCACCCTTATTGGGACAAAGTACACAGTCCGGCCTTTGACTCAAAGAACACGTTCTGCACAACCAAGATCCTTCTGGAATCGACGTTATACCATAGCATGCTTGATGCACGCAAATATTACAACAGTCGCAGAACACCATTTCGTTACCCTCTTCTGAATCCGGCTAAAAATTAACAATTATAATTTATAAAAGTCTATTAACATCAGTTTTTTTTAGTATTTTGAAACATTATTTGAACTTTTATATGATATCTTACCGATCTACAAACATCACAAATGACATTTTCATCATATTCAATGCCAAGGCCTTCTTCATTTTTAACAATCGTCTGTATCCTTTCCCAGCATCGCACTTCAAGTTCTTCGATTACACGTTCTAACTGAGATTCAGAAACTGGTGGTTGTCCAGCCTAATAGAGAATCATTTTTTTTTTTTGTAAGAAAAATTTTATTAAGAATATTTACTTTGTTGTAAATGTAATAATAATGAATAATTGTTTGTCGCCGTACCTGTGCTCTTTCGCCATTAAGCACATCGAGCCACGCAATATCCATGTCGTCCAAATCGTAAGCACATGCTTTATCGGCTCTCGCTGGAGTGGTGCTAAGGTAATGCTCTTCGGGCGTGAAGTAATCATCCCGTGATATTCTGATGTATTTTTTCGGTCTGCGAAGTCAAGAGAAACTTTCGAAACGCGGATAACAAGACTATTTTAATTCTGTACATTTTATGTGAGTTCAAAAAAAAAAAAAAAAAGAAAGAAAAAAAAGAACAATCTAAATTGAATTGCGATGAAGTTTGAATTAAATTAAACGTAAAGTGAATTTCGAAATAAAATTCTTACAATTTGAAATCTGAATGCCCCTTGACAGACGGAGCGGGCTGAGTGACAGTGACAGTCGGTTCTGGCAGCGAGTCCGGGTTTACGGGCACTTGGACGCCACGTTCCCATTCTTGTTTCCATTGGTCAGTGATGACCCAGTACTCGTTCGGACTGAGGGGTTCGCTGTCAGGTAACTTCATGGCGCTTATGAGATCTTTACGAAAGAGCTCAGCCGGTGCTTCTGCGGCAGACCGATTGTATATGCTCGATATCTTGATGTCGCTGAGCGGTCTGGGGGTCCAGGATGCTCCGCCCTGACTGGAGGAGGCCATCGTCTCCTCCTCTTCGGAGGGCCCCAGGGCCACGGTCTGCATCGCAGCCCCGGTACCAGTGGTACCTGGTCCCAACCGACATTTCCGCCTCTTGATCGCACTCGGGCAACAAGCCGCCGAGTCATTGTCGTTCCTGTTTATTCTTTTGCCTCGTTGTGCCATTCTATTATACCAGATGAGTTAATGGTACTCGGCACATGTAGACAGGCTGTGCGCATCCTGGAAAACAAAAAATCATTCACAATTTTGAATTAATTAGATTAATCAAATTTCAATCGTACTTGACATTGTTATTGCCATTATTATTATTATTATAAATCTCAAAATAGGAAAACACAAAACATACCTATTTAAAGACAATTTAAAATGATTCAATTGAAATAATTAAAAACTTTTGACGTAAAAATGATTTCACCACGTTTCATTATCTTCAGATTCAATTCATTTGTATTCATTAAAGATAACAATTTTTTTTTTTTGTTAATATTCCGTTAAATAAATTAGTTATAAAATTATTACTGTATATAATTCACTCACACGACAATTAAACAGTTTGTCAAGATTTTATAACTTGAAAGCAAATTGTTATACTAATTTTAATCTCAAATGACATACATAGACGTTTTATAATGACTTAGATTTAATTATATTTTATGATTGAAAATAATTTGTATTCAAAATAAATAAACAAATCACTGTTCATCGAAAAACGATTATTAGACAGATGTCATTAATGAATTTGGCTTAAAATATTATTTTTAGCAAAACTGCATTTTAATCTTATCTTCAATAGAAATATCATTGTTAAGATTTTTACTTAATATTGTATTGTAATTAAAAATGTTGTAAATTACGTAATGTAATATAATATATAAACTATATTGTTACTGTATTATATGAATTTATAATTTTAAACTAATTATATTTAATTTTATATTACATATATATATATATGTATATTACTGTTTTGAGATTGTATGTATCTGTTGAATATCAATTAAATATATTTATCTAAATTGAAAGTTTAATGATAACGTTCAGCATGAAATATTATAATTTAATTGTCAATGGCTAAGAATATATAGTTGTAAATA
>JABFQA010001849.1:0-12546 GCA_022817065.1 Probaryconus sp. ZL-2020 | reverse complement strand
TAGACAAATTTTAACTCACGAAATTCTAGTAAGTAACTTATAAGTTTTACTAGACTAGTTCACTTAGTGTATAACTGACGAGTAACTCGTCAAAACTTGTGAATTACTCGCGTATTTTCTACCTGGGTAGTGGATGTGGATGTGAGTATTGTTGAAAGAGTTGTCAATATTGTGAACCAGAGTATTATTAACTGTCTGTTTGATTGAAACTGAAATTCAATGTTGCAAGGAACCCACTAGAAACCAGAGAAGGTTATAACCCGAGCCAACTAAATTAATATTCTAAATCAGGGAAAAAAGGGGATAGTCGAGTCAATGCTCATGATTTCCCAACCAATTGAACAATCGTGTTGATTTGTCTGGAGCACAGTTGTTCCAATCGTCTTAACTCCTTCTCTGCTCAGGTGTATGCCTTATTGGGATAACGGGGATCACGTCCGAAGCTCACCCGAGAGGAAAGAATCATTTGGCGGGGTCAATCAAAAACATAACAAGATAATTCCGATTCAAAACAACCGAAAATAAATCATATCGGCCAATAGCGGCAGTTCAGTCGTGCACTCCGTACAATTGGGGCTCGTTAAAAGACGATTTTGTTCCATTTAAACGCCCGTGGGGTATTAGTGTAATTTCTTTCGCAATTTGGAAAAGTTGTTATTGTTTGTAAGTATACCATTTAAGAGACTATAAAAAGTGTTTTTAAACCTTAAAAAATGTAGTGAAACTACATTTTTTAACAAAAAAATGTTTGTTTAATATAATAGGTTTGTGATAGGTTACAAAGGAGCACGTGGCGTACCGCTGAAACACTATATAAAATTTATGTAAGTTTTACTACTAATATTATTATTATATTATTACTGTTAATTAATTTATATAATTAATCCATTTGCATAAATAAATAATTGATAAATTATCCATTCGCAGATGATGAAAACCCGCTTACGCGTCCGCTTGGTGACTGAAATACATTATTTTAACGTTGAGACACCAACTGACGAGATTGATGATGCAAGTTCGGATGAGGAGGACGCCGATTATATAGTTGAGAACGATCATGGTGATGAAGATTCTGATGAAAGTAGCGAATCTGAATCTGTCGCCGGCCCGTCTCAAAACATTCAGGCAAGTCGTCGCAGGAAGCGTAATGCTGCAGTAACGGAAAGTGCTCCCCCTCCAGCGAAGCGAGGTCGCATGGCTAAGCGATCTTTGACGACGAAATGCGGCTTCAAATGGAATCTCAACTTGCCGGAGAGACGGGGCAGGCGTTCGCTATCGGTAAATGTAGATAGAACAATTGGAAAAGGTGCGGAGCTTGAGATGTCGAGTCCTTTAGAAGCTTGGAGTCTTTTATTTACAGATGGTATTTTGAATGCCATCGTAACCTACACGAACGAAGAAATCCAGCGTACGTTGCAGAAATTGATCGAAAGCGGCAAATCAGTACAATCGTATCAGAAGCGTATGGACAATATAGAGCTGAAAGCGCTGATCGCTTTACTGTATTTTGCGGGACTGTCCAAACAAAACAACACACAATCACGTTACTTATGAAAAAATTATAGTTCACCGGTGTTCAATATTGTAATGGGAAATAATAGGCTTATTTTTTTATTGATTCACTTGCGATTCGACGATAAAAGCACACGCCCTCAACGCAAATTGACTGACAGGTTGGCACCAATACGAGAGTTGTGGGATACTTTTATTTCGAATTGCTCTGCGAACTATGTGCCCGGGCAAAATTGCACAATTGATGAGCAATTGTTATCGTTCCGTGGAAGATACATTTTTAATGTTTACATTCTAGCAAAACCCGATAAGTATGGCTTAAAAATTGTTACTTTAAACGATTCTTCGACCCACTATTTATTTAATGCCATACCTTATGTCGGAAAAGTTGACAAAAATTTAGAAGAATCTGTTCCCTCATATTACGTGAGAAAGTTGTGTGAACCAATTTATAATTCGCAACGAACCGTGACGTGCGATAATTGGTTCTCATCGATTCCCATTTTTGATCAAATGAAACAACGCAATTTGACGATGGTCGGGACGATCCGTAAAAACAAACGGGAAATACCCGTGTTACGTCCGGACATGCAGTAAATCGCTATTTACTTCATTTCATGACTCATGTCCGAGCGTAACGCAAGTTCTAAACCATAAGTTAATTTGTCACGAACAGATATGCATTACAGCGCTATTTAGCGCTATTTCCAAGTAAATCGCGAGTTTTACAAATTATAAACTATAAAGCAATGAAACCGCCACTTGATACGCGAATCATTTGTGCCATCCTCGATGAAGACAAGCCAGAACGCGCTCAGGCTGATTCACCCTTGGGTCAGCAAAATGCACACGTGCATTTGTTTAAATATTGTTCTAAATACGTCAGCCGCGATGCCCCTTGCTCGGATAAGGTTTCATCTAGAAAGAAGGAGGCGGAGAAGTTATGCATCATCATCTATTTCCCATAGCGACAATGCAATTGTCGCCTAGGCATAGATGTTGACTCAACCTACGTGACATCTCCTCAAGCCCCTCTTTTAACAATATGCTGACCATGCACCCCCATCAGGGATGCTTTACGTGGAATTCTGCACACGACTCATCGATGAACAATAGCATTTTGCCCTATATAAACACTTAGGTTCAGACTAATCTCTCTCACTCATCAAGTTGCCGTTAGTAAAGACTATACTCGTTTGATTATCAAAAGTATTAAACTCACTCATCAAGTCTCTGTTAGTAAAGACTATATTCGTTTAATCGCTCATTCACCGAGATTCCGTTAACGAAGCTATACTCGTTTGTTAATCTGAAAAGTACTAAACTCACTCGACAAGACACGCGAAATCCCAAGTTGTGCGACGCGACTCTTAAGCGATCTCCGCGATCACGGACTTAGGCTCCGCGCCTTACTTATACGTTACAAGCCCAGAGCAGGCTCATACGCCTGGCACTCCGAGTGCCCGAAATTATCATTGTACCCCAGCGGTGACCAAAAGACATTGAGACTCCGAGTCTCATATTTTATTATTAACATTTAAGGGCTCGCGTTTAACTTAAACATTATATTAAAATCGCAACACTGTGTAAAGGAGTTCCGCGTCGTGAAAATAAAGATTTAATCTAAATAAAGAAAAAGAACATTTTAATATTCTAATATCAAAACACCATTTATCCCATCGAATCAAGTGGCAATTTCGCTGTTCGACGAATCAAGGTCGTAACAATACCTGAAAGAAAGTAATTATTAGTTCTTAATATTTTATTTATTTTTTTTTATTTCACTGTCCCTTTCCGCTCAGCCTAGGTGGCCTGGAGCTTCGCATTCAGGGGTTCTATTCCCCTGAATATTGGAAGTCCTTCCTTCCACACAGGGAGAGGAAGGATTTTCTTTCCTAAATTCCTTACAAACCGTCCTTAAATCGTCACATCCCGCATTCGCCATGCTACTGCCTGTGGAGCAGGGAAAATCCAGTGGGAAAACCTGCTCCAGGATGCTAGGTCTTGGCGATTTCAATTTGGGTGCTCAAGCCCCATTGCGTAGACTCGGTCACCGAAACCGAATAACACCATACCTCCGGTTCACCTAGTTTAAAGCGGGCAGACGAACGGCCGGACGATAGCCAAAGCGAAAGCGGGGTCACCCATTCGAGTTACGTTCGGGGGAAACTCCGCTCAGCTCCAGCGAACGCCAGCGCCACTCGCCTAACCACTAAACCCTAGGCGTCGGTCTATTAGTTCTTAATACTAAATCTGTCTTTAATGTTTTCTGAAAATTTCATTATTTATTTTATTTTAAAAATTTCTGAAGGTCCTTCTGTTTTTCCTTCATCGGGCTTCTTCGGACCCATTTCCTCCGTGGATTGTACGTCACGTATATTTTTCTTTTGTCTTGGCAAAAGAGGAGGTGGTCTGACTGGGAAGCCTGGACTATTCGCATACATTTCATCTGAAATAATGGGATATACTTTACCGGGCAGCGGTATCGCTTCCTTACTTTTTTCCTGCGTGTCCTTGGAAGCTTTCATCAGTTTCTGAATTTTTCTCTTTTTCCTTTCTTCAATACTGAAATTTGCTGGTTCATGAGGTTCGGGCATTATCAGTGCACGCATGAGTGGTGTGCAAGTTGTAAGTTCCATTACTTGCACTCTTTGACTTCTACGGTTGTCCGCGGTCTCTTCTCGTTACGCTCTCCGGCGGCCTATATGCAACAACAGGTTTGTTAAGCTGTCCCATACTGCTCCTACGAGATGTATGGACCAACCATAGACTGTGTGCAGAGCGTAACCGTGGATGATCGTATCAACGAGCAACTTGATTAGTCGAACGATCATAAACACTCCTATGGCCCCTGCACTGAAGGTTCCCAGACTCATAAAACCATTCCACACCCGACTCCATGCAGATCTCGCCACTCTATCAATCATGTCTTCATCCATCAGATTTCCAAGTGTCATTCCTGTGTGACTGTTTTCCGCTCTTCCCATCATTGTCTCGACAAGGTTATTAATAACAGATGGTCTTTCTGCCGGTATCATGATTCTATCGCGTAACTGATCCAAATCCTCTTGGGTGTAAATTCCGCTAGTAGCCAAAGCCACTGAAGATTGGTAACTCCATGACGCTTGCTTTTTGGGATCTAATACTGCTGGTGCAGTAGTTTCGACTGGTCCTGTTGCTATTCTGAACCAGGAACGACCAAGCTTGTACATGGTTGGCAGAATAGTATTGCAAGGCATAACTGATCCCATTCGCATGAGAATATGCGTTCTTGGGGATAAATAATATGACTGGTTATTGCTTGTTACTGGTAATTCCCGATAACATTCTTTAGTCTTTCTTGTAGTCACTGCTACGGGAATGCAATTTATTATGTGAACTACTTCGCCTGCTACGACTGCCGTATACCCAGGACGACCCATGAGGTGGAGCGCGAATTCATCTGGCGCCTGTGTAGCTAGTGTCAGTGAATTTTTTAGAATTTATTGCTGCTGATTGCAGCGATGCTGCAAGACATCTCTGTACAGGGCACTCATTTGTATTCTTATATGTTTTTCGACAAATACGAACTTGGCATTTATGTAAGTAAATACCCGAGTAGAAATTTGCCCTAGCAAGTAGATAGGCATTGGCGAGTTTGACTAGTGAGTCTACAAGTCACTTACAAGTAAGTCTAGCGAGTTACTTACGAGTAATGTAACGGTGTGCCTTGCTAGTCACTCGCTAGTCTAACTTGCAAGATAAATTAAAAATAAATTTTATCTATATTATACGTTCTTTTCTAAATATTTATTCTATACATTTATTCTTTTATTTTGTTAATTTATTTATTTAATTATATACACCTAATTTATTCGCTGAAAAAATTCGTTGATACTGAGATTTGAACGACGTCCTCAAGTGCCAACTCGATAGTCTTATACCCACTGAGCCATTGAAGGATTTTCAATGAACAGTATAAATTGGGGTTTATAAATAATAACTTTCACTCTAGTTTCGCTCACCAGAAACTAGTGAGGCACTAGTCTAACAGACTATTTTGGGAAAAACTTAAAACAAGTATTTCATGAGTTGGACTAGAATAGCGAAACTCGTGAGTGCCTTGTTATAAACTGACCAGTTTCACTATCAAGCTCTAATTTGCAAAATACTGTGTTACGTCTGAACAACGCAACAAACATATAATTAAATTTATTCCAAAGAGGGTAAATCGATCAAATGTTGCTTTATGATTTGACTATTGAAAATGGAAAAATGTCTGATTACGACTGACTTACTTTGCTCGTTCGCTGAGATGAATCCTTAGGCAGGTAGAGGAGACAGAAGAAAGGCGGTATAACACTGATTTTAATAATAAAAACTAATTTATTTTCTATTTAAATTGAATAATACTAAACTGATTACAAAGTTACAATGCTTAAAATGTTTCACTGATATAAAACCACTACGGACTAACGGACAGACGGACAGACAGAATTCGCTCCGAAGGTTCCTTTTCAGGAAGACTAAAAACAAGAAGGTTGACTTCAGTTGCGTTGCAGTATTTAAAGGTGAAGAAAAATGGGAGGTCCTCAGGGCTTGAACTGCAGTTTTCCATCGAGGTCCACAGTTCAAGGCCCTGATTTGCCCAGGGAGGTCTTGCTCGGTGCGGGGCGTAACTTTCTTGTGGCCGTATGACCCTTATTGCGTCAGATTTTGCATCAGCCAAATCTTTCACTGCACACCTAAGCAAAAATCCCTTGTAATCCTTAAGATAAGATTTTCTGTACGTTTCTTATTTATGACTGGGGAAAACCTGATTACTCTTATCTTGTTATATTTTACAACTTTATTTAGACAGACAATTTTATCTTTGGAACTATCTTCCTTTTTATTTTTTTAAAGTTATTATAAATTATTCTTTGACGTGATGCATATTTCTTTCATCCCGTAACAACTGGTTAGTGCCTTACTAGTGCTAGCGTTTGACTAGCGTAATTTCTACTCGGGTAGGTCCATGTTCTCTACTGCAACATGACCTACTTCTAGACTTTGACCTCTTGGTGTCTCAAAAATCAACAACTTAGGATGTTCCGTCCTTGTTATCGTATAACTGCACAATAAGAATTTTGTGGTGGCTACCAGTGCAAAGGTTGTACCCTTGATATCCACCTTGTGTACCGTCTGCGGGTCTCAGTATTTCTGTTTGTTATTCTATCAGCCTGTCCCTCATACAGTTTTCCATATTTTCTCAATCCACAAGTATCTCTGGATTTTTTTTCCAAAAATGTGTATCCACCTTCAATGTCGATACAGATATCTTCCCGGATATCTCATCTTACTCCTGAATGCAAAGTGACTTTGCCATTGTCTAAAAATACTTTTGCGTAATATTCGCGTAAACTTATTTTTACAACGCCCTCCACGACGACAGACTCAAATGTTCTGAACGGATCGCTGTATCTTTGGTTTGAACATTCATATTTACTATTTATTGTTCCAGCAAACGTAACGCTATTTGTCACTGTCTGATTTACCACCAAGTTACCAAACACATTATTAGCATCCCATTTAAATGATTTATGTTGGTGCATTTTTCGACATTCTTCTCTAGATGTTTCTTTTAAATATTCCATGTGGTCACCCCTTACCATTGCCATGTGATCCCAATGACCACAGTGCCTGGCAGTCCTTCTTATTTCCACTTTAGATTGGTACACTCTCACCTTTCCAAATTCTAATATTTGTAACAGCTGGATATTTACTGGTGTCGACTCGACTTCCATTTCTGGTATCTCGCAGTCTCCGACTTCAACAACTGAAAGAGTGGTAACATTCAGATTTCCACCTCCACAATCAAAACCCACAATTCCTTCTGAACAGGGGACCATCACTCCCAGTAATAATATCACAAATAAGCTCGGTAGCCCTTCCATGGTTTCCTCCCTGCAATAGGAAAAATTAACGATCAATTCATTTTTCCCTAGTATTATTGGGAATTAATTATTATCGGGAGTGATGTATGAAGGTTCTAATCTGTCTGATGTAACAACTTTAGTTTTATTTTTTATTTTTAGATTTACTCTTTTTTGATCTAAAACTTCAATTATCTTATATGGTCCTTCATAATGACTTCCAAATTTCCCATTTTTAAAGCCCTTTTTTAGAAATACATAATCACCAGGAGAAAACTCTCTGGGTTTTAATTTTCTGTTGTACAATATTTTTGATTTTTCCTTTGTCCGTATTAAATTTTGTCTGGCTTCTGTATTCAGTTCGTGTAATTTTGAAATTAATTTTATTAAATATTCATCGTAAGTTTCTATTTGTTCTTGGTGAAAAAGTGGCATATTTGATGGTAATATGGCTGTTTTGCCGAATATAAGTTCATAGGGTGTTTTCCTTGTTGCTTTGTGAACGCTTGTGTTATAGTTGAATATACCAAGAGCTAACCATCTGTCCCAATCATCTTCTTTTTCTATGAAATGCTTAAGGTACTCTATCAAGACATGATGAGACCTTTCCAGAGAGCCATTTGACTGTGGATGAAAGGCTGTTGTTTTTAACTGTTTTATGTGTAATCTTCTCGTAAGGCTTTTCATTAGTGAGCTGATAAAGTTTCGTCCCTGGTCTGTTAGTACAACTTTAGGACTTCCATAGATGCAAACAAAATTATTCATAAATGCTTCCGCTGTTGTAGAAGCAGTAGCGTCTGGAATCGGGACTGCCACACAATTGGCGTGTTCGAAAACGAACATTTAGATTACAAATATTTGTAATGTCAATGAAAACCTCGAACGCGTGTTCGGAAACTTCTACATCATTTAATAATATGGATGTATTTCGAACGCGCGTTTTTCAAATGAATCTACAACATTTATTAATATAAATGTTTTACGAACACGTGTTTTTCAAATGCATCCACAACATTTATTAATGTAAATGTTTTTCGAACGTGTGTGTTTCACAACATTTAATAATAATAATATAAATTTTGCCTGATCAGACAAAGCAATAGAAATATTAATCTAAATTTTTTCTGTGGACTTGCTATTAAATAAATGCTTACGGATGAGGAATCTGTCATCATCCTGGAAAATTTATTAGATTCATCCAGCGATGATGATGATGTATTTTATGATTTACTTCTATCAAAAAATGAAATTCCCAAGATTGAAAATTACATTCAAAATGTAGTACATCAATATGATGATTATATGGTAATTATATATTTATTTTCTATAAATTATGCATGTTCTGCAAAATAAAATTGCATAAAACATCGATCTGCAAAACAAATATAATTTTTATCAGTGTTCAAACATTTAAGCAATTTTTAAAATTTCCTTATCTTTTTTTCATGATACATTAATGAAGAATATAAATGACAATATGTTTAAAATAATGCAAAATTAAAAACTGACACAAAGTGTTTGTTTTTGGAACAAAAATTTGACAGAGCATATGGATTTTAGGGTCAGGTAGGTCATCGTTATTATCCCTTTTCAGCATAATCGCTATCTCTAAATCATGAAAAAAAATGCGGAGCAAAAAAAAGTCAAAGCCCAGGAAAAAAGGGACGTAAAACAGTCAAAAATCCGGCTGCTTATATAACACATCATTCACGTGCTAGTGTCATTGCGAAAAGCAGCATCGTCAAAATAAATCTGTCCCCAAAATCCTGTTCTCTTCAAATTATTATGTAACAAATAATTGATTATTATTATTGTATTTGAGTTCGCTTACCAGGGACGTTGGGCCGAGGTTTTTGGCGAGGACTGTCGATATTTTGAACATGATGATAATTTTATGATCTTTAAGTTTTTCGGCTTAATTTATAATAAAGAACACCAGGCTCCTGTTGGGTAATGCAGTGGTGCTGTTTAGAGCCCTAACCCCGAATTCGAGAGACACACACAGTCGTTGGTAGTGCGCGCGCCAACGTGCGCCAACTCTCGGTTCGTCGTAACGCTGTTTCTGCTGCTGCTGTTCTGCACACTAAAGGCCAGGTAGACAGGCACCGCTGTACGCCTCGCTCACGAGCTGCCTCTCTGTCCTCGCGCCACCAATTATTTCTACTTCTCTCTCTTATTATATTTATTTATGTATCTTCTTCTTCTTCTACTTCTTCTACTTCTTCTATCTATTTTGCCTTTTCTTTACAGAAAGATTAATGTTTTTATCAATATCATAAATTTAATAAACTTTCTATGATTGTATAATAAATTGAAAAGAGTTTTTTAATATTCAAGAAACGTAGAATAAACGTTATAAATGTAGATATAACGTTCCAGAACCGTTTATTGATATTTTAAAGCCGGAAAGAAGATTTTTATGTTAGAGAGATGTTCTCTGAAAATAAAAGAAACAATATAGAAATACATGAACAAATTTACAATTTTCTTAGAATCAATATTCAGTTGGTTATAATTAAATGAATATAAAAGTAAGTAAAGATTATATTATCTACATACAATGACTTAGGTAAATTACTAACTTCTGTTCATGTGTGTGTGTTTTGTATTGTAAAATACAAATACCTTTTTCTTTCATCACACTATCAAAAATGTCAAAAGTTTTCTCTGTTTATGAAATGCACGTATAATAATGATTTTAATTAGAATGTCAGATGTTTAAATTACAAAGAATCATGTAACTTCCTCTTATAAATGTTAAATATAAAAAGTAAGTTGAGACAAAAAAAAAAAAAAAACATAAAACACACAAATAAAGACATATAATAAATAAAACATAAAAGACAATTAATACCTTTATTTAACAGCCACTTGTATGTATATAAAAGTTACATAAATATATCATTCCACGTTATATTTAAATATTATATACACATTGTGAACGTTATTTTTTTATTCCATTTACATTTAAACATTCAATTTCATATGGCAATCTAGTTTTATTGGTTTGTAGTGATTTCAATGCATCATCTACAATCGCGAACAAAAATGAAAACCCCTAAGAACATGGAACACAATATTACTTGGAAATTTCCAAGCTTGCATTACGCAAGAAATTAAAGTTCCCAGAAAAATCGATTGATGCTTCTTAAATAAAAGTCGTACATGGGATGCCTTTAAAGATACGCCAAACAAACACACAAATAATATTTTATTTATATAAAAAATAAAGTAGAAAGAAGGTTGATTATATTTGATAATTAAAATATGAGGAAATTGGATTTTAAAGACAGCTGGGGCGCCGATAAATTAGAGGCGGAATTGGAGGCTGCGCGAGATGAACTCAGAGGTTTGGATAAGAATATTCGTAAAATTCTCGGCCGGGATCTCCCGGATGGGGAGAATGCTCCTCTTCAACAGCAAGCTCAAAGGTTAGATTCATTGTGAATAAATAAAATTTACAATAATGTTGTATTGTATTTTTTTGTAACTTTTTTAATACTATTATTATTATTATTATGTTGTGTTGTACTTGTTCTTTACAGAAAATTATACTAACATAACCTCACTTCTTCAATATTGATAAATTAATATTTTGTATTTTGTATTTTTGTTATTAATAAGATAATAAAATTTAACCTTACCAATTTGTAAAATAATACGTTACCTGTTTTTTTTTTTTTTTTTTGTTTTTTGAAGGAATTTGAAAAACTGGTCTATTCAACAAGAGGATCGTAGAAGACCCGGTGGAGGAGATTTCACAAATCATGATCATCCCCCAGCGAAGAAGGGTCGTTGGCAAAATCAGATTGGATCTGAGCCGAAAACTGTGTTCAGTCGATTGAGTGCAAGGGTACCTTATAATGCGGATGACAGTGCAGACGAAGACGATGGCGTAAAACCGGCTGTATCTTCCAGGGTGATTGCAACGCCTCGTGAAATTCCATCTAGACAAGAGGTCATCAGACGTGAAAGAGTAGACGAACGTAGTCGACAACGAAATAAACGAATGTTTGGCCTCTTATTGGGAACGTTGCAAAAGTTTCGTCAAGAAGAAACTAAGCTCAAAGCAAAAGTACGTAGATATAATTATTATAATTTATTAATTTTGTTAAAAATAAAAATGTTTGTTTATTTACATTGAATTGTGTTCAGGAAGACAAAAAGGCAGAAGTGGAAGCCAGGGTCGAGGAAGCAAGGAGGAAAGAGAAAGAGGAACTGAAAAAGGAAAGGCAACAATTGTTCTTATCGAGGAAGAGGCAAATTGCTGAAGTAAAAGCATTGGAGGCAAAGGTCGCACGAAGTCGTCAGTTCCAAGAATGGCAAGCTGCTCACACGCCACTTGTAAATTTTATCAAAACTCGCGCGCAACCACCGATTTATTACTTGCCAAAACGTATGAATAAACGTACAACTCAATTATTGACGGAGTCTGCTCAGGAACTTACTGGTTTGTGTTTTTTTGTTTATTTTTGTTTTATTTTTGGTAATTGTTAAAGGTTCTTTGGTAGTGATTATTGTAAAGATCACAAAAATTAGTAATAAAAAATAAATTATTTTGTCCTTTCTACAGATAAAATCGCTCAAACCGAGAAAGCTCTAGTTGATGAGCTCGAAATAATTGAAGCTCAGGTAGGTCTTGGAAAACATCAACAGAATTATGACAACGTTAATATCATGTCAGCAGTTGAACAGCCAAGATCAATGGACGAATGCGAAGAGAACAGAGATCCAAATCCAGATATCAGTTTAGAAATTGTCAATGAAGAAACATTGTCTCTGGCTCACAATAACGAAGAATACAAGCAAGATGAATCAATGAATGATATTGATCACGTTGTTCAAGAGGATGAAAATAATATTGAAAAAGAAGACAATTTTCAAGAACAGATGAATGATCAAATTGAAGAGAATAATGGCTAGCGGTTTTTGTCATGAAATGCTTGCATTGTACATACGACAGTTGTGTGTAATTTTGTGGAGCCATGTGATTTTTAACATCAAAAACAAATAAACAAAAAAAAACAGGGCGTTTTTTCATGGATTGTCTTTATTTGCATTTTATAAAATTTAAGTATTGTATAGTCATGAAAAAGTATAAAGACAAAAATTAATTATAAATGAAAAAAAAAAATTTAAA
>JABFQA010001848.1:0-12552 GCA_022817065.1 Probaryconus sp. ZL-2020 | reverse complement strand
TAGTACTTCTAATTGTTTCACAATATTTATCACTCTCAATATTTATAAATTTTGCATTTGCCATAACAATTTGCACGTGTTCAAATAATTTTCAACGATAATCAATACAAATGAACCTTTTAATATTTACAAATTACTTCATCTTAACAATTTTTAAATAATATTTCAATTAACATTGTTATTCAATAATTATTGGTAAATATTTTGTAAGATTCTTTATTTGTAAGAAGTTTTTTTCGCGATGATCGTTGATTTAAACCAGAATTAAACTGTACGAATATCATCTAAAATCATTCCAATCGTCACCTTTCTAAATTCGTTAAATTGTTTTAAACTTTTAAAATTCATCGCAAAAGATTTTTTTTTTAATTGTTATAAAAGGAAAAAGCATTAAGTTAAGATGACGATTGTCATGAAGAAAACTATGAAGACAATAGTCATTCTATTAAGTTGATATGTCCAGTTTCAGCAACAGGATTCCTGACGTGGTAACCGTACCCAAGTCCCTCGCACTATGCTAACTTGGTTATGGCATTAATGACCTAATCATGTTACATGCTGATTCAATGTTCAAGGATGAATGCTGTCCACTTTACATACCTTGCCCTGTTACCCCTGTAAACGGGAGGAAACTCGGTCAAGTTCGTCGTAGAAGACGAAGAATTAACCACGAACTCAGCACAATTCATTCGAACAGACCTTTTTCTCGGCCTCATTATCGAGTTACATTTTCAACAATCAATTCTTTCTATCTCATTTGCAATCAAGAATACACCCTTCAATCTATAGATAGATTGGAAGACCTTCCCACTTGATTCTTCCTGATAAATACAGGGATTGATTTCTAATTGTACTTTTAATATAATTCTCTGTTTAAATAGATGCGTTATGAAATCTCGTGATTTTAGAGTTGTTGCTTTTTTTTTTGTCATATTTATTGTCAACTGTGGTTTTCCACTGTTCCAAAGAAATATAGTAACTCTGACTAGAATTTACCTTTCGTTCTGTTTTTAAAGTAATGAAATCAATTTTTGTTTTCATAAACGAAGAATTAAATTTTATTTACAATTCCTCTATACAAGTTATGCAAAACTAGTTGTAAAAAAAAGTTTACATGTATATTTATAAAGGATTAAAATAGTATGAGCGATGTGTAAAAATCAATTGATTAAATTTCATGGTTGTGTTTAGCGATAACATTATTTGAACTTTATTGAACGTACAACTGTAATTTTATTGGCATGAAAAGTAAAAGTGGAAAAGTTACTAACAAATGCATAAAATTACAAGGTTTATAAGTTTTAGTAAATTATCAAATTTATTTTTATTTTTATTTTTTTTTTCGTATGTTCAATGAAAAGCCTTCGTAGGGGTAAAAAAAAAATGAATATGATATAAATGTAATCTTATTTCATGTAATTTCCATTTTAAAGATTGAGAAAAATTGCTTATCGTACTTAAATTATTGGGTGTAAAAATAAATTCTAGAAATGGTAATCGAGTTGTGAACTTTACTTAACGGAATTGCGAAAATGAACCAAGGAAATGACACTTATTTCTGTCATTTCATCTCATAAAGATTAATAATCAGAACTTTCCTTAAAGTAACGTAAATAATATTTAATCTTTCGTTTTCTGGTACAAAACTACATACTTTCTATCTACGTTATAGATGAATTATAAAATTTTATCATTCATTGAAACAACAAATTTGTTAAACAAAGTGACTAATTTTCTATTTAATGAATACGAGCAAATAAGTATTTAAGTAACTATCTTTAACATTGTATTAATGGAACATTGGCAAGTATTCCAAACGAATGGACACTCGTGAACTGACAACTGGCGAAATTCAATTTCCATATGGAACGCAAAAGAGAGAAGCGCACCCCTTTTTCTTGATCCCGACGGGGCGTCCAGTCGCAAAATCGAAGAGGCCATCTGCACCAGATGAAAATCATTAACAAGAATTTTAACTAACAAGCTGAATCTAAAATCAGCTGAAAATCGAAGAGCTCGGTCATCCGCCGGGCAACAGCATCTGTCCCGGATTACGCTAATTACGCCAGGACATTTCCAAGATTAGTGTCATGTCCAAGTCCTTAATCCAGTCATTTTTGCTGCGCCGCGCTTTCGATAGTTAAACTTGTTCTCTTGATTTCCGGGAATCTTTATTCCAATCTTTTTCTCATCTAAGCGGAGGCATTTTTAGTGGCGCTTCTTTTTTGCTCCTTTTTCTAGAGAATTACGAAACGGAACCCCGGCTTTCGCAGTTCCGAGGGAGGAAATTGCGCGCGTCTTTATTAATGGCCCCGCCGAGAGAATCCCAAGGAAAGGCGCCAGGCCTCGGACGAGAGGTACTTTTAATTCCTAAGAGAACTCTCGTCAATAAGTGCATTAATTTCTTTCTCATTTTTCTCGTCCTCGGCACTTCTACGCTCTTTTTCCTTCGTCTCTTTTTTTTCGCGCCTCGAAATTCCGCTTATCCAATGATTACTGACCTTGATATCAACGCAAAGTTAGACGTACCGTTCCAACTGAAATCGCTAATTTCAATTCCATGCCATCTGTATTTCGTACCTTGTGAAAATGAAGATTTTGCAAATCTCTGAAAAACTTTATGCAACTTTGTAAATTATTCCACGTGAATTTTGAAAATCTCTACGAGTTTTTGCAAAATATTAATTTTCAGAGACATGTAGTTTTGCGGAATTGTAAAAACTAATTTCGAAACAAATAATTATTCGGTATTATTGATAACACGTGAAGAGTCATATCCTTGACAGAATAAACAAAAGGCAATCTGATATGGAATTCTAAGTAAACAAGCAAACGCGATGATTATTTGACGATGATTTGTCAAGTACCCTTTAGAGAGTGGCTCCAAATGCAAAAGTGCCAAATTCGACAGGATTTTGGTCATCCGATGCTATAGACTCAACTAACCCTCCATTAACGCGACCCTAGTGTTAAGCTCTCTTAAGCTCTACGAACATATAATAATAGCCCATAGAACAGGTACCACCATATGTCCCCTTTGCACCCCATTGTCAACACTCCAACTCTGAGCAGTGACAACACGTGTACTCGTAGCTCAATCACCGTGAAATTTTGCTATCTCGAGAAGACACGTTGTCCATTTTTGCACAACATCTTTCATCGCTAATTGAGAGAATCTTTCGCCAATCTCTTATAATCATTTATCATGTCACGAATTAATTACACTTGATTCATTGATATCAATATTCGCATACAAAATATGATGCTTATATATTACTTAAAAATTCTAGACTCTATTTTAATAATATTAACATTTTAAATTTAGGTGATTTTTCAAACATTGATTTTCAACGAATTTTGATTTAAATAATACATTATCATGAAACGATATTTAAAAATAATCTTTATGGTATACCAAAAATTGAGTATTATCGATTTTCATCAGAAATCATTTATATACGATCGTCGTTAAAATTTTATTTTAGATGGATGCATTTTTAAGAATTAATTGATAAAGATTATTTTTAGGGATACTTTTCACGATTTATTGCTAAATAATATTTGGCCAAGATGAATTTCATTCGCAAGAACCTATTTAAAAGATTGTTAATCGATATTCGTTAATAAGCAATGTTTGCAACTTGCACGTGGATATACTTTAGAAGGTACCAACCAACAGTAGTAGAAGCGCCAACGCTGTTCCTGCCCGGCGTGGCCGCCGGCGTCGGAGGGCTGGCTTCCAATCCTTGGTGAACGCCATAAAGGCCAAAGTCCTGCTCGTTGGAGCTGGCACTGCTACATTTCCTTTTTTCCTGATTGTGGTTCAAATGAAAACTGTCATTCTCGACGAGACCGACTCCCAAAAGTCCCAAGTTCGGCCTGAGTTCATCCATGAGCTTGTTTTGACTGCAGTTGGCCGCGGCCGCCGCCGAGAAATTCAACTGTCTGCTGAAGATCGCCGGAAATATGTTAAACTGTTGATGGTCCAAGCTAAGGGCCGTCGTGGACAAGGACGCGCCGCTCCCAACGGAAGTTCCGGCCACGGAACCGACTCCGCCACCGGGCCCGGTGCCCCCAGACAAGTCGTTAGCCAGGATGATGCCGGGGTGACCTTTCAGGGTCAAACCGTACACGCGAACCGTGCGACAACACGACCTCTACGAGGACATCGTCGTACACTAAGATCTTCTTCCCAAAGATTTCCCTTTGGATGATTAAAATCCTGGCCGATCACTTATTCTCAAAGGTACATATCACTGGGCTCTTGTTACTGTTCCACATGAAAATCATCAATGGGCCATCCTGTATCTCACCACTCAAACGGTCCGCAATAAGAAATCGCCGAAAAGAAAAAAAAAAAATAATAAGAACAGAATGAAAAGAAAAGAAAATGCGAGCACGTCCAAAGTTCCACGTGATTTACAGTGCCTTCATGATCCTCCGGGGTACGACCTTAACCCCGAAGACTTGGAACGATGACCCGTAAATTCGACGGCAGAACCAAACGAAGAAAATTCACGGCACACGGCAATTCGCGATTCAAAATCGAATTATTACTCCTCGTCGAAGAACAATTAGGGACGCAAAACCGGCAGCGGGGAGCGGGGGCGAGAGAGAGGGTTGACGTTGGTAACCGGACCTGGTGGGGGTTAAGGGGGTCCTTGCCGGCAGGTGACCTTGAAAATTGAGATGTCAAAATAATTGGCGAGAACGACGTTAAGAACCGAAGAGGACGACGACTGCGAGCGACGTCTTGGCGTTATGGCGAATGCTAAAACCAGGCTCGCAGGGGCACCGTTCGCCGTGAGTTCTTGTGGGATTCTGCCCGCGAAATGCAGTTATCCCGGAGAACCGAGGGGAGTGTGGCGCCGAACGAAACAACCCCCTGTCGCGGCGAGGGCTCGCGCCTGGAGCCCCCAAGCGGCTTTTCCCGATTGGCCCGCACGTGGTGCCGTTGCCCCGGCGACGGCCAATCCCGCGCCAACCCACGACCCCGCAACCCCCACGTACAAGATGGCGGCCGCCCAATGAAAATTCCTCCGGAAAATAGCCTGCGAGCGATTTTCTTTTGCCGTCTCCCTCGCTCTTTCTCTCTCTCGCTCTCTCACTCTCTCTCCCTCTCTCCCTCTCTCACTCTCTCACTCACTGTCGTCGCGCTTCTACGCGTGTCCGTTCCCCGCGTCCCTCTTTTTCCTCCCACGGTCGCTCGGTGAAGCGATTCCTACCCTTTTTTCTCATTTTTTTCATCATCTCGTGGCAGATAGCTTTTTTAATTCTTTTTCCTTTTTCGGGATTTGATTGTAACATACACCAGCGCTGGCCTACACAACGGATACGGTCCCACCTCCATCTCTGTTCTTCTTTAGCGCGGTTCCTCTTTGAGTCTCACTTCTTCTCTTCGGGCTGTACACTATGTGCCGGATGATGCACTAGACACTTACGCATGAGTCAATGCAATGGCAATGAGGAAACACGGTGTCTCCGCGAACGAAACCCCTTCGCACCCCGTCCAGGTAGCTCTGCTTGTTGCAACTTCCTTGTTATTTCGTCCTCGCAGCTTAGAAGATAATGTTTCTAGTTTTTTATTATTATTATTATTTTTTTTTAACATGATCAGTCGGATAGACTAGGATTTCTGAATTTTTTTTTCTTTACCGTTAGTTTCATTAATTTACTCAACATACGAACACATTTCTTCAGGAAGAGTATGATATCCATGATAATGGGAATGGGAAAAAGAGGAAGTTTTGGTGGATGAAGTTTGCCAAACTAATATTAATTACTCTAAACAATTTGTTGGAATTTCGGTTGGATTAGAATTTGGTGAAGTTGCAAACAGTATGTTTTTTTTTTGTATACGTAATATATCATTGTTTCTCATTGTATGCAAAATTTTCGGTTAATATTCATTGTCCCTTTTTTAATTTTGTTGAGTTGAAATTAAACAAAAGTTGTTTCAAACAAATTAAACAACACATGAAACCGGGCTTTCAATCAACATTTAAATAACGTCTAAATTTGTTTCGTAATACGAGTGTGTGCTTTAAATATGATGGACAGTGATATAATAACTCGGATTAAAATGGACATAAATATAAAATACACGCTTTATGGAGGACTTGTTCTCGAGCAATTTACTTTGCGAGTATAAAAAAGTTACTACAGAGCTCTTTGAAGCGTCGCGAAAACAGAACGCCTACGACACGTGCCATCAGTTTAGGAACTGTAATTTGCCCTACAATGCTTACACTAATGTTAAAAGGAGGCCAATTCAAAACCAAATCTACCCTATCGAGGTTATGGTATTGTGTTAATTCAGTTTAAGTAACCCACTCTCGAGATTAAATTTCCCATGAACTTTTAAGTGCGTCTATGTAATCGAAAAAATTTATATATAGATACACAGACGTATTATACAAATTTTTAAAGAATATTAAAAAAAAAAATTGTCAACCGAGGAAATTCTTTGATCTTTGACGAACTTTTGTAATTAGTAATTTGAATTCCATTTCAAGTCTTACAAAATTTATCGATAATTTAATTTTGTGTTAACGTAAGTTTTAAGATAAGAATTTTTTTCATTTTTTTTTTTGTTTATTTTTAATAATAGTGTTTTGTAAAGAATTGATTTTTTGAAAATTTTTACAATGTGAAAATTGTGAGGTAAACTGTTCAAGGCATGGAAATTTTGCTCATAAATGTCACTTTAATCCATGTAGTATATTAGAATCCAGTAATAACTACTACCAAAGCACTAGCGTCGAGTAATAAGCACTGAAGCACTAGAATCCAATAGTGATCACTGACGCATCAATAATAGTATTAACTACTAGAAGCGCAAGAATTTATCGGTAGCTCCAATGAAAATTCTTTACTTTACAAAAAATCCTGAGTAGTTAAAAGTGAAGCACTTATTTTTATAAGCAATCATTTTTAATCAATCTTTTTTAACATTAATTGCAAACGACATAAAACATTTTTTTCAATATTGCATTACAAATTTACTTAATAAAAATTAACTGCATAAGCCTATTTATAAAATTAATCGAATTAAAAGTGTTGATTTCATTGCCACGTGAATGAAAGAAAATAGTGTAATAACAGCGGCATTTTCGCGTGACACGATTGCAGAATAATTTCTTTTTTTTCATTTTTGTATTTTTGGAATTCTTAAGTCTGTAATTTATTTATGAACGACACTTTGAAAATAATTTCTACAAATTATTCGGTGAAAATAAAACTCTTAAAAATTCTTTGAGATAATTTTTCAATGGAAGTTTAAAATAGTACTATCAATTTAAGGTTGTACTAATATCAGGTTGCACTATTTCTGTAATGAATTCGTGCTCTGATTGGTTATTCAGGCCAACATAACTTTATTAATTAGGTCATGTTCACAGAATTATGTCAAAGTATAGGGATGTTTCAATAATTTTTATAATTAATAAAAAACAACGCAGTCAATCTTTAAAATTTTGTTACTGTTTGTTTTCGTGAATTTTAAATGATTATATATTAGTTTTTTACTGAAATTGTAAGAACAGAAACAGAGTTATTCGGAAAAATATGTCAACTTTCAGTGTCATTCCTATCTGTCCCATATAAACTATCTCAAATTAGAATCTAATTATCTCCCTTAATAAATAGATAAACCCGTACAAAATTTAATATTATATATATAAGATCATTATTTATCTGTATGAAAATTTTCAATTGATTCGTAAGAAAAGGATTTCATGCTAGTACTACTTTAAATTTTGAATTTTCAAAGCTATATACAATTGGCGGCAAAATAAAATCAGCCACCCAGCGAGTGATAAAATGTGGTCTAAATCGTTATTAAAAGTGGTCTAATTTTATCAATTTTCATCGAAAAATCTTTTGTGTTTTTTTTTTAATTAAAAAGTGAAGTATCCTCTTTAAGGGGATTTGTCACTGTCTGACGAATTTCAAATTTCAAGATTCGCGCCAAAAGTTTAATTTTTAAAAAATCTTAAAAAATAAGCAATATTTTTGAAAAAAAAAAACGCAACGTAGTGCCAATCTATGAAACATACTGAACATAATTAGCCATTGTTCGACTATTTAAAAACATTTGGTACAACACGTTATTGGAACTCGTGTTTCTGAGATATTTTTGAACGTTAATTTTCATTCGAAATACGAATTCCAATAGTGTGCTCTACCAAATGTTTTTAAATAGTTCAGCAATGACTAATTATGTTCAAATATGTTCTGTAGTTTGATACGAACTACGTTGCGTTTTTTCAAAAATTTGCTTATAATTTAAGATTTTTTTTTTAAATATAGCTTTGAAATCGCCAATCTTGAAATTTGAACTTCTACAGGCAGTGACGAATCCTCTGAATGTATATATTTATCTACAATTTTAATGTTAAGAAATGGAAAAAATACTACCAATGTTAGACAATTAAATGAAATTGCTAGTTTTTTGTTCTTGGTCTTTATTTCTATAACTATTATATTTCATTTTCTCATTGTTGATCATTATTAAACTATATGAAATGCCAAAGACATTCTGCATGTTCTTTTAAATTATAATTATTTTACGTTTTATTATTAAATTTATCAAGTTGAATTCTGATAAGTTTGTACATACACAAATAATATAAGTATGGAAATGTGAATAATAAATCTTTCTATACATGTACGTATATATAATTATAAATAATAGGTGTATACAGTATGTGCATAACTTAAATTTGTTAAACCACTAATAGACACAAAACACGGGTATTTGAGTATTTACATGTAAAAGAGGTATATCAATCGGTGAAGTTGATGAAAATGAAAAATGTGTTATTTTCAATTAATAGATCTATCAGATGCGTTTGTTATATTCTTCCAGCCTCAAATAAACTTTATTAAAAGGATACTTCAAACATGAACTGGTTAAATTTAATATAAAATGTGTAGTTTTAAAAATGTAAAGAATAAATTTTATACACAATAGTATAAGTGTTTAATTTTTTGTTCAATTCCTATCTTGTAATTCACATTTGTCAGTTCTATTACGATTATTATTTACACTGTACATTTAAAAATAATGAAAAATTTGTATAATTACAATTCTTACAAAATTAAAATTTCATTTGGTCCGTTTAAATTACTTGTCTACAATTTTAATCTAAATACGGAAGAATATAATTATCAACTATGGTCAGATTTTTATGCCAACCATCATGTGATATTCCAGATATCGTATGTTTAATTAACTTGCCACTTTCAAATAGAGTCTTTAAACCAATTCTGTCTGATTTATAAATGTCTCTATCTTTCATTGGAACGACAGTTTCATTGGTATCATAATATCCAAATTGACTACTTTGCCATGGTGTTATCACTCCATCATCTGGCCCTCCAATCAAAATCAATTTTTCCAACTTCGTGAGAGCAGCTTTGAATGAAGTTGTATTAGAAGTTTCCCTTTCATTATTTATAAACGGAAGGAATTTACTGTAATCATAGTAGAGTTTCTGAAACAAAATATTATTTGTTAAAAATACAATACATAAAAATTGTAATTTAAAAATTTTTATAATAAGTTACCTGATGATGTGGATCATTCCAATAATTTCCAACACTTATATGTTGTCCCATTTTGGAATAAAACAATTCATATGCTGTTTCACAAACTAAATTGGGGAAGATCAAATGTAGAAATTTTGCTGCAAATAATTAAATATAATGTAATTTTTCACTTTTGTGTTTAATTTAATTTTCAAATATAGATTTAAATTATTTAAATGATATGAGTAGTTACGATACGGAAATAGTCAGACACGTGGCAGAAGTTTATAAAGTTACAAAACTGTCAAAATATTATAACAATAGTGGCTTTAATTGTTGAACTGACAGGTTGTAACATTAGAAACTTCTACCACATTAGTCAGACTATTGTTTTATTTAGAATAAAAGAGTAAATTGTTTCTGTTTTATATCTTTTGAATGAAAATCATTTCTTGTGAAATCATTAATAATCATATAGAAATACTTTACTTCCATATTGTCCTGCCTGTGGAGAACTTAATGCTATAAAATTACGAACATTATGGTCAGGAAATTTCTGTAAAATAGCCCTCGCTAATAAACCTCCTTGACTATACCCTAATAAATTTATTCCTTCAGGAAAAGCAGCACCTATTGCCATTACATCTTGACCTATTTCTTCTACTTGTCTCCACATTGGTTCAAGGCTACTCCATCCAGCATATCTTACAGTATTATAAATCTCAGTTCCTGGATGTTTCTGTAAATTTTATGATAAGATTAAGAAACATTTGTAATTAGTTATTAAGTTTTATGAATTAAACATTTGCAGCAGAGTTTATACTTATCAATATTCTTATTTAGAAACCACAAAAACATTCGTTTTTGATGATATCAAATCAAATGATAAATTATCACTTTTATCTATTACGCTAATGTTGTACTCTTTGATTTCTTTGTTTAAATTACATGGCATATGATTTAACATTTCAAACAATAATCATTTAAACTGTATCAGCATGTTTAGTATAGCACAAAATTATTAGAATAATTATATACAGTGTAACAGAATATGCAAAAGGTTTATTTAATTTTAAAATTTAATACGCAGTGCATAAGCATTTAATTTCTTTGTACATCATTGTTCATATTTGATATTTCTTACCATTTTAATTCGATTAGTAATTAATTCCATACTATCGCTTCCAGTTAAGATACCATGAATAATAACCACTGCGCGATATGATTTTGCAACATTTTCTCCTTCAATTAATACAAATAAATTTAATACCAATAAGAACAGAATTCCAAAAAATTTCATCTTTTATTTATATTAATTGAAAGTTCTTTCTGCGATAAAGCTGTTGTTTGTATAGAATCAGACCGACAAGACTCTTTCTCAAGTTCAATAAGTTTGTCCTTTTCTCTTTATGGATACCTTTAGTGATGAAAGAAAGATGCAATTCTGGGTTCTTATTACCGAAATGTTCTTATTACTCAGTTCGAGAGTAGATTTCTGAACGTGTACTAGTTCACTTTGTGTTGATGAGTATTCAGAATACTCTTGAGCTGAATTAAGAGATTTCGGTAATAAGAATCCTGGGGTCGTATTATCGAATCTCTTTAGCTCGGTTCAAAAAATTTATGGACGTGTACTAATGCTATTCGTGCTCGTGATACGTTCAGAAATCTCTTGACCCAAGCTCAAGAGATTCGATAATACGGTCCCAAAACCAATGGTGTCTGTAACCATTGATTTTGTAATACACTAAGGACGAAACGCGCCTCGCGCGTCCTTATGAAATTAAAATACTTTCGTTTTGATTCCTATATAAATCTAATTTATATAATTTATCACATGAGATTCACTATTAATTCCATATGAATTCAAAATTTATTTATTTATTTATTTATTTCAATAAAATACAAGCATGCAATCGCTCAATTACAAAATAAAATTTTAAAATGTAATATACAATGTTAAAATATTATTAGATGCATAAGCAAAGTTAGATGCATAAAACAAATTCGGTCTAATATAAAACTTTTAGTGTTTTAAGGTCTTTAAATCAGTAGTATTGCGCTTCACGAATCCCAGCATTTGGTTAGACTTTTTCATGAAAAAATCGATATGCAAGTCGAATTTTAATTTATTATCAAATATAATACCAAGATCTTTAATATGGGAAACAGAGTCAAGCACAATATCACCAATTCTATAAAGGAAGACAAGAGAGTTTCTCGATCTTGTGTAACTCATAGTTTTACATTTAGAGACATTTAAATAAAGTTATTTGCCATTACACCATATTAATAAAACATCAAAATCTTTTTGTAAATTGAAATAATCATCAACAGACTTTATGACACGACTCAACTTGAGATCATCCGCAAATATGTAAAATCTACTATACAAGAATATAGAAGCAATATCATTTACAAAAAGTAAGAACAATAATGGTCCCAGATGAGATCCCTGACGAACACCCGAAGTAACATCAATAACATCAGAAACATAAGACCCATATCTAACCCTTTGAGTTCTCCCATTCAAATAACTTCCAATCCATTTCAAAAGAGAACTACCTAATCCAAACCCACACAAGCCGTCTAACAAAATATGGTGATTAACAGTATCAAATGCTTTTGCAAAATCAGTATAGATAACATCTACCTGATTATTTTGCTCAAGATTTTCTACCAAAAATTGATGGAATGACAATAAGTTAGTAGAAGTGGATCTCTTTTTTCTGAAGCCGTGTTGCTGGTCTATAAGAAAATGGTTAGTTAGAAAATAAAGCTTTTCAGTTACAATAGATTCAAATAACTTCGGAATTGTTTGTAATTTCGATATTGGTCTATAGTTTCTGATATTTGATCGATTTTCATTTATAAATATGGGAGTTATAAGGCTACCCTTATGGAAATAAACTGTGTTGAAAGTGTCTGAAAAGGTCCGAAAAACTCTGAAAAAAGGTCCGAAAAAGTCAGAAAAAGAGGTGCGAAACAGTCCGAAAAATATGTCCGAAAAAGTCTGAATTC